>JAPDOI010000687.1:135000-312657 GCA_029168955.1 Aplectana chamaeleonis
TCCTAGTATTGAGCTTCAGTCCATAGCACTGCAGACCTTCCTTCCACAACTGACACGCGTCTTCAAGATCGTTCCGGGATGTGGAAGCCAGCATCACATCATCCGCATAGAGCAGGTTCCATGGGTGTGGGAGTTGGAGATCTTTCGTGACCGTATCCATACATAGTATGAAGAGGAGAGGAGATAAAGCAGAACCCTGATGAACTCCCACACGTATACGAAAATCGGAAGATGTTGCCGCGCTACAACGAACCGCGCTCTTCGTGTCAGCATACAGCAGACGTATCCATCTCACATACTCTTCAGGAACTCCGTGGCTGCGCAAAGAAAACCAGATCAGTTCGTGTGGCACACGATCAAACGCTTTCTCCAGATCAAGAAAGACCAAGTGTACGACCTTCTCCTTTTCCCTATGCTTCTCCAACAGCAGACGTGTTGCATGGATTGCATTGACGGTTCCACAATTTTTAACGAATCCACACTGATTAGTAGTTACACTGACAGAGTCGCGTAATCTAGCGTCCAATACTCCTTCAAAGATCTTTACCGTATGGGAAAGAAGGCGAATAGGACGATAGGTCGAACAATCAGCTACATCTCCCTTTCCTTTCCACAGCGGCACAGTGATACTGGTACTCCAGCTAGATGGAATTTTCCCTTCCTCTGCGACCATATTGAAAAGTCGAGACAGCAAACAAGCGGCATCATAGCCCATGAGCTTCCAAACATCTGCCGGTACGTCGTCCGGGCCCGTCGCCTTGCCACTCTTCATTCTTTTTATCGCCTGCAGGACTTCTTCCTTTGATATGTTACGTACAGGTCCTTCTGTAGGCTCCCCGCGCGGGACGGGAGGATGTGGAAACTCCTCGTTCGACACTTGGTCAAAGTGCTCGCGCCATCTGTTCAGAACTTTATCTGTTTCATAAAAGATAGTCCCACTCTGATCCTTAATATAGCGCACATCTCCTACGTCTTTCGAAGCCTGCTGTCGTGCACGCGCTAAACGGTACACCATTTTCTCACCAGAGGCCCACTCCAGCTGTTGGTACACGTCCTCGTAGTGCATCGTTTTGGCAGCAGAGACATCTTTCTTCGCTTTCGATTTAAGCTGCTTAAACAGTGCTAAGTCCGCTTCCTCTCTGGTCTGATACCATTTCTTGTATGCTTTCTTCTTCTCGCTTATGACTTTCTGAACTTCGGGCGACCACCTCCATGTCTGCTTGTCAATGTAGCGCCTCCCAGGTTTTGTGGCTCCTAGGACTTCTCTTGCGCACAGCCGAATCTCCTTCTCCAGCGAGGCCCATAGCGTCTCAGCAGATTGTAACACGGCAATGCCAGGCAATCGATCATTGAGCTCTTCCTTGAAAGTCTCTTTTCTTACAGACAGATTCCACCACTTTATCCTATCAATTTTCACAATCAGCTCAACAGCACATCGGGGCACAGGAACAATAGTATCCAGTACTAGCATTTTGTGTTGTGGTGCCACGTTTTCAGATGGGATCACTTGACGTCTCGCACCCATTTCCTATGCTTGCGCTTCATCAGCCAGAAGTCTATTTGATTTTTCCTTCCGCCACTCTCGTACGTAACAAGATGACTGGGCCTCTTCTTGAAATGGGTATTTGCAACGAACAGATCCATGGATTCAGTAATAGATAGCATGCGAACACCATCGTCGTTTCTGCTTCCATATCCTTGTCCGCCATGAGATCTCTCGAATCCTTCCTTTTCTGCACCGATATGACTATTGAGGTCACCATCAAGAAGTAGTATCTCGTGTTCCTCGATCTGCCTTACGTGATGTTCTAAGCTCTCCAGGAAGTCTTCCTTCACCGTATCGCTATAGCCGGTTTGAGGTGTGTACGCCGACATTCTCCTAAGGGACACTGGTCCCAGCACTATCTTCATAGGCATGAGTCGATCGGATATTCGAGCTACCTCCGTGACGCTGTCTTTAAATTTTTCACTTACAACTATTGCAACGCCATTTGCTGCTGTCGCGACTCTATAGTAAATAGCCTTGTATCCCTCACCGATCTCTCGAGACTTCGCTCCCTTCCATTTTGTGTCCTGCACACAGGCAATGTCCATGTTCCTTCGTTTAAGGCAGTCTGCCGATTCTCGACCTCTTCCTGTCAACGTTCCTATGTTTAACGATGCGAGACGCAGAAGCTAAACACCATTTCTAGCTGCACTTCGACGCTTTTCCGTCTCATCCTTCCAGTGGACTCTCTTCTTTAGCGGGCTTCGTCCACGACTTGCCAGTAGCCCTCGCTCCTTGGGCACATCGTTAGGGCGATCACGATGCGTGTCTCTTCCGGGAGACATCCTAGCTTTTTTCCGAAATCCTTAGACGACCAACCATAGTGATGCGAACGGATACAGGAGATAGAGAATACCAAATGTAGAATTGAATAGAGACGCACATGGGCCCGTCGCTTTGCCTGACATGTGTGGCTCGTATTCTGCCCGTCTGAGACCGCATATAGAGAGAGTACTTCTTTGCTCAGACGGTTTCCAGCGGCACCACAAGGAGGAACGAGCATCACCGCCCGTTGAGATCTCGTTGAGATCTTCCGGAAAGTTTACTATTTCCTATCTTTTTTGATTCGGTCACATAACAAAGCCTGGCAGAGGGTAGTGGGATGGTGAGTGTCGATGTGAATATGTGATTAAGCAGATTGCTGTTAACATGAAACACGGTCTGTTGAAGTAAGTCATCAAAGAAAACCTCCCGATCTCACCTCTAACAGATGATTACACAGAAAATGGAATAAAATAGATAGCCTTCTAAGTGAGAACTGCATCTTACTACTCTTTCAATAACTATTCGTCTGACTGTTGTGGAAGTTCGGAACAAGTTCGCACGTGGCATCCTGCATGTCTCTCGTGAACGCTTAACTTCATTAGATTCCTAGACACAGCAACCTAGCCTCTCGATGAGTCTTTAGACATTCCTTATGGATCGTCTATTCTCTCTTTCTTGTAACCAATTGGATGGGGGCTTCTGTGATGACCGAAAGGATGCAGGGCATCTACGGATCATTGAAGGAACATAAGACGCGAAATTTCGGGACACACAGATATGATCTTTCGGGACACACAGATATGATCATTGAAGGAACATAAGATAGACGCGAAATTTCGGGACACACAGTTATGATCTGCTGTTGTCTGCGAAGCTCACAAATTCACCTTTGTAATCACCGCGCAATTAGGATATACAAGAACCTACCCAAGCACTTGTTAAGAATGAGCACTTCCTATTCGGATCACCAATCAGGATTAATGGAACATCTACCTAACTATCGACCGGCTGGCTGCAGCCGACCGGCCGATTATGATGGGAGCCTAAGTAACACTGAAAACGAGCCCCAGCGGTTCACAGTGAGCGACAAAAGGCAGAAACATGTGTGTTCACAGTCTGTTTATAGTCCCTTTACGCGACTGATCTTTCCAGCAGCTGACGGTGATCTCCTACACTATCCAGAGGAAGAGAATCAATCAATCGAGCCGGAGTGGTAGGCCGCAACGCATTCTGTAGTTATCGATTTTTCCGCCTTGACTTTGCCCACCATAGCTTCGTCCGGTGTAGCCATATACTCCACCAACCTTCAACTCTGGGCAACTGAAGGGGGAACCTTCACCATTGGGAAACCCGGTGACAACAGGTGGAACGCCCCGAAGAGGAGTGAAAGTGACCCAACACTCATACAAATCGTTTTCAAGATAGGGGCGGGTGTCACTGCCGACTTTTTCGAGCATAACTTTTAAGTGCTCTGGTGATGGTTGTTCTCGAAATTTCATAAAATTCTGCATCTATTAGCGTTTCCAATTTGGGAATATAGTTTCCTCTTCTTACAGTCGATTTCAGTTTATAAAATGCATTTTCTCGTCTAAAATTATTGGTTTTCCGTCCATAAACTTTATCTGCTTGGAGACAGATCTTTGTGAAGGATGTTTTCTAAAGTTCGATAGGATTCTGCGTCGACTAGTGTTTACAGTTCGGGAGAATATTTTCTCGATCCTTCAGCCTAATCCTTTTTACGGAACACCAATATTTTTGCCTATAATCCTTTGAAGGATTAAAGATAGGGTTTTGTAGATGTTGTTTTTGACATCTGCGTGAAATTCTACGTCGGATGATATATCGGTTTCCTAACTTTGCTTGCTCAATAATCCAGCCAGGTCTGTGGAGCCAAGCCCCGTTGTTGGCTCCAGCAGAACACTGTGTCTCTCATCTGAATCATAGAGGTGAGAGCACCCTATGGAGATAACTATGGAGCGCGGCTCTACCGAACTGGCTGGCTTATGAAGAAGTAAAGTTAGGAACCCGATATATTGTTCGACGCAGGATTTTACGTCGATTTTGGACCCCATCTTTGACGGTTAAAGAGTTATAGGCGAAAAACCGGTGTTTCGTGAAATGAATTAAGCTGAAGGATCGAGAATATATTCTCTTAAACTGGAAACACTGGTCGACGCAGAATTTCATCAAAATTCCGAGAACAACCTTCATCAAAAGTCTATCTCTAAACACGAAAAAGTTATGGACGAAAAACCGATAACTTCAGGCGAAAAAAAAATGCACTTTATAAACTGAAATCGGCTGGAAGAAGGGGAACGTATTGTTTGAAACTGGAAACGCTATTCAATGCAGAAATTTATAAAGATTCCGTAAACAACCTCTACCAAAGGTCGGTCTCTAAGCACAAAAAAGTTATGGACGACAAACATATTGCTTTTGGTGAAAGAAACGCTATTTTATAATGATGGTTGCTTGTTGTGTTTGAACTCTCCATCCGCAACGTTTCGGGTCATAGACCCTCCAACAGGCGGCTGTAATTCATAGCATAATATAAAATCGAATCAAATAGAGCAATGATGAGAAGATGATAAGGATTGGTAAACGCACGCGTGGGTGGGGAGAAGGGGTTTCTGTTCCGAGTGCAACCGGCTCGTAATCCACGTAGACGACAGATGACCTTTTCTTGATTGGATTGGTTACTGGGTCAAATGGGTGGTCAGTAGTCCATATCATACTCTAATCACTTTACGATGTTAACAATCCCAAAGCCTCCCTCATCTCTTCCCGATTGTTCATGTCAGTGAAAGCCGTTCAATCTCCACTGCCTCGCAGATTTTTCGTTCCGCAGTGTTCGAAACATTAGTGTGCATGATGCTGATGGTCATGGTCGGCAAGCTGTCTTTAAGGTGCCATTCCTGTGCTTGGAAAAGGCGCTATTTGGATATGTTTGAGGAGTTTGTAGCTCCCTCATGTGTTCATCTAGCCGATGCCGCAAAAGCCTCCCTGTCTCGCCAATACATAATTCTCCGCAAGCATCATACTCAATCTTGTAGACCACGTCTCGAATATGACATATTATTCTTTCAGCGGCGCAGTATGTTCAACCTCTCCTCGTACATCTGTCTTCGTACGGTCTGGATGACGCAAGGAGCTGACAAATTGTAGGCGGAGGGCGGATTACTAAACGTAGAGGAAGGGCGAGTCTCCGAACCACAAAGTTCACATCAGTGTTCAACGATTCGCATACATATGGGAGGACCAGTGGTGTTGGACAGAGGGTGCCGATAAAGTGCTGTTTCATAACACATTATGCAAGGATGCTATTTCATAGATTATAATTGGTTGAGAGATTGGTAACGTATTTTTCTCAAGTTGAAAACATTATTCGACGCAAAATTTCATAAATATTCTAGAGACAGCTCCGTTCAAAGATCCATATTGCAGGGAAAACGTTATGAGCGAAAGAACAGGTAGTTTTTCAAAAATCGCTTGGAAAAATTTTCCGAAAACTTTTGACTCCAAGACAGCTCAAAGGAAATTTCAATGACCTAGGCAGATCATTTGGTTAAGAATGATGAGTTTCTAAAGGAGGTCATCTAACGAAAAAGATGTTCCACATTTAAAGATTAAAAATAATAATATATTGATGCAAAACGAAGAGTATTAAGAGAACGTCAAATTTTGGAGTTGCAAGTCGATAGGGTACCTTCACCATTCCCCACTGAGGTATCCTAAACAACCTTCACCTCTCGGACAACTATCTCCACCCCAACGAACCTATGCTGCCCACTCAGCAGCCCGAGCGCCTGTCGCGTGGACCGATCGATCACCACATTTCTTGCTGCTGAGGTGTCCGCGCTATCTGTTTCGTGATTACCCCAACTATACCTTTGATCCTACCCTTTCCCCCCTCCTCATCCTCGGTCTCAGTATTGTTAACTGGTTCCCCCTCCTCTTGACAAGATTCTCCATTATTTACGATCAAGGGTTCCGTTAAATGGATCCTTGAGGCCTGGACGTCAGACAGCAATTTACTGTCCGAATCGCTCGCTTTTTGATGGGACCAGTTTTAATACATCTCACTGGATGTTCAATATTCCATTCGCTCGCATTTCGGTGGATTAGTGTTCATACTGTGCTTATCTGGGCCAAATTCCAATCCGCAATTGCGTCTCGACACGCTTTCCGGCCGCACGCTCCCAAGTCAGGAGAGCTTCTAGCGCCGCAGCGGCCGATCTGCTGACTCTAGGTGGGTTTCGGAAACTGGAAACTAAGGAAAACTGGAGAAAACTGTATAAAAAAGCCACATCGAGTCGGCTTCGGCGCTGGAAACCCGACTGACTCGAGCGCGTGGGGCAGCAAAACGTGTTGAGACGCAATCGCGGACCGGAATTCGGCCCAGATAAGCACAGTACGTATCGTTAGATGTCGTAGACCAACGGCGTGTGACCATACCATCGGAGTCAAAACTCTCGCAATATCTTCGCTATGGGCGATACATCTTTCTGTTTGAAAATTGTAGAGGTCGCGAATGATGTTTAGCACAAACACTCATTTCCATTTCACAGCATCTTTCACTTGTTACAGCTAGTAGACATCCTTTGGTACCGGGAGTCTGGCAGCTCTGTTTAGAGAAGAGTGGTGGGCGACGGCGCCTTTGAAAACAGAATCCGGGCCGAATTTCGTACTTGAGATTCCTTGATAAAATATTAGGCAAACCCTACTTATTCGCAGAAAACGTACGAAAATCGCAGAAAAACAGCTATTTTACATACGTACTATCCAGTTTGAAAGACGACGTATACATAGAAGTGTCTTGACGTCTGTTTACTTCCAACTTCCACGCTTTATGCACGGCACGCACTGTTATGAATAGTTTGAGCTATTTTCTTTTAAAGTGGGGACTTGCAGCTCGAGACTTCTTGTCAGAGTTTGGCTACTCCAACACGAAGTACTTTAGCAAATTTTTGTAGAACTCCGAAATCGACTGGGATTCAACTTCAAAGACACGTCACATCCGAAAAATCTCCCATTATTCTATGCCCATCTTTTGAGCAGTTAACGCCAGTTGCAATGGTACCCCTGGAATCGCACCAAAACTCCTACGATCAGAGTTATGGCACTTCGAAGTCACTTTGAATGGGAAATGTTAAGTGTGCCAGTTGTGTCAGATTTATTACCCAGTCACTCGCGAACGACGCACAGTAGTGAACCTGAGTCCAGAGAGAGTGAGACGGAATTGGAAGAAAGTGTTTGATTGTATTCCTTGTCGCATCTGGTCACCATTAAGCTCAAGAGTTCGCCTACGTAATTGTGGCTTCTCGTGATGGGCGTGTTTCCTCTTGTATCTCGCTCATTTGGAGCAGTTAAGGTATCGCTCTTGGCAGGTGTAATATATACGGGGTCCGCCTTAGTACTATATGTACATCACGAAACTCATCTCCAGTGGGGTGTACTGTGATTTTAGTCGCCTTGCGACGGGACTCAAACACTGTGGGACTTGGGTTGCAATAAGTGTGAGGCGTGATCAATCACTCACTCCATATTATTTATTTGGCCCAGTCGTCTCTCCGATCTATTTTTTTTCATTCCAGATTATTGGTTCGTTTTTGTCAGCCGCTTGGGTAACATCTAACGCGTTTGGAATATTATTGGCTGTTCATCGCATGCTTAGCGTCACCTTTCCAAACGCGGAAGCCAGTTGGTTCAAAGGAATGACCAAAAACGTGGGTGCACAACCACTCCACATGTATCTCACTCTAGTTATCTTTTGCGACTTTACATTTTATGAGCCGTTGACCCTGGTATTATCAGCAAGAGTTGACGTGTAACTTTTCCAAAATAATTTCTCATCCGATTAGAAACATTGGTACACCAGTAGATTTTTTTGTTTTTAAAACTTTCGGCTTCAGATTATTTTCGCATTATCATCTGCAATATTTCTCTGCTACTGTATCATTCAATGGTTTGGGTTGACGCATTTCATCTTCACGAATGAAAATTTTTCGTGGGACTACGACGCGTCTCTCATATTTTCTGCACCGTTTTCCAAGATCGGTTGGTCATATAGTTCGATAAGACGAGTTGATAAAATAAGGCAGAAGTAGAAGAACAGACTGTAGGAGGCGTTTCGCCCGCACGCCTCCACCCCTGCGCTCTACACGAAGCACGATTCATGGATACTTTCTGAAAAACGAATTACAATTGTTAGTACATTGGGCCCACCCATTGTGTTATTATCAATATCTACCAGGCACCAGGCTTCAATGACGGTCTGAGCGCTAAATCAATTCTGGCACAAGCATGGTGAACACGTTTTCCTAACAAAACAAACCAATTCGCCGCGCAATCCCCAGTTCACTTTGTTATCGCTAATCACGGTAACTTTATTCAGACAATTTCTCGGTGTTCTTTTTTCTCATGATTGCTGCCGTATGCTATTCAGTTATATTTTATTCGTTATCAAAAAAGGTGAGCCGAATGATTCATTCTTCCCGTATTGTAGCGCTACCCTTTCCCTTATCGAAACTTTTCAGGGTCGCTGCAAGCGTAGAGAGCTGTACTTCACGATTCAGGTGCGTAGGTAGCGTTGCTCACTTCATTCCAGTTTTCCCCCTTTTGGCAGACACTGCGCAGCGCAAACTCCGCCATTAGCGACCCTCAAAATTTTTATGCTTAGAGTGTCGTGCTGCATCGCCGCTTTTATAAAATGAATTCGAAGTGTTTTTAGTGAAAACAGCTCGCGATAATTTCCCAGAGATTCAGCATTTGAAGAAAAAGGATCGTGTTTATCGAAATGGTCAGCAAGTGGAGTAGGCTAAGCTCTGGGGTATGCTTGAAGAGCTCTGCATTTTTCAGACCACGACTTGCAAGCGTGCCTTCCGTTAATCAACATCGTTATCGGCAATTATAACTCGCCATGAAATACGCCCGCTACTGATCGTTGATGAATTACAAGAGCTTTTCTGAAATGCATCCGAATTCAGCGATGAAATGACAGTTTGCGTTATTCGAAGCGCTTATGAGAACAAATACCGTTTCGAAGTAATCAGTAAACTTAGGAAAGGCGTGAATTACATCGCTAGAGTTGCGCACTCATCACAGTCTGATCACACAAAGCTAGGATGTTTGGCTCAAAATATTATTGCTGCTACAGGTTTTTGTATATTGTCTATTTTGTGCTGTTATATTTATTCTATGGGAGTTTCTGGAACCAATACTTGAACCGAAGCCGTATATTTATTTTTGGACAAATCTACCTTGGCCTATCTGGAATGGAGTGCACTCATTTATTTGCCTTGTATTCAATAAGTAGGATTTGTTTCAACCTCAAACAGCTTCTTTCCCGAAAATACTCGCACAACTCAGCTTCTAATAAATTGCAACAAATATATCGCGTCGGCATCTCAGGAAGCGCTTCAGAATTCTGAAGTTTAATTTGAACTAAGGAATGGATGTGCAGGTTCGGCGCTCAGTTCACTGTCCTCGCAGAATCTTCTACAGGGATACTAGCTTGTAACTTTTGGACAAGTGGCACAAATATTATAGCACGTTGTGGCGCTAAGATCTCTTCTGACAAGGGACGACCACCGGCGGTAGGAGACGTCATGAAAAAAGTTTTTCTTAAAGTTGTGGGGAGTAGATAGAGTAATATTACTGTATTTTGGGTTTTACCTATAGACCATCCATCCGGTAGAGCAAAAAAATTGGAAAAACATAAAAAAATAGCGGGCGCACTTTCTCTTCAACCGTCCACCATGGATGTGCTTTCCGTTTTTTAGAAGCAAATATTGGTCGGCTACTATATCTCTACTATATCTAACACCCATTTATCTCAGTCTGCTTTACTTGGATCAATATGGAGAAAATTTCTTTCGACTTTTTTTTCGCCATACTATATTCACTCACCCTCGGACTCCAGAAAATCGAGAAAATTGTATACGGGATCGAGCCAAGTTTGGTAGTTTCCGATGAAGGGTCGGCAAATGTATTGGGCAACCGATTGTCGCCTTTTAAAAGTAAAAACTGCGGCCATGATGATAATTTTTAAAAAAGGGTTCATCGGTTCGCTTCTTACAATGGCAACGCATTTTTCTCCGATGATTCGCAAACGACTTTGATGTGTTCAAGAGAGGTATTTTTCTTTACTCAAGAAAAGTAATACAAAGCTACAAGATGTTCACATTACAATATTCCTCAATGAACTCGAAATGCTAGCACAAGAAGTTGAGAAGAATAATTTTTGAATAAGGTGAGGAAATGCTCATATTGTCTACAGCAATGCAAGTGGGACCTGGTAAGGTTGCTGACTCGTCCTGACCTACGGTATTTTGTTAGCGGTATCACTCAATTTTCCGAAACGGCTGTGATAGGTCGGTGAGTCGGTGTTTTCACCGATATGACTACTACTGTGGAAGCAATGAAAACAGGTGAAAATGTGAGAGTGGAATGAGGAACTCACCGACCAACCTCAGTTATTTTGGAAAAATGAGTGATAACACATTCAGACTACCGTATGTTACCACAAATCCGTGACCGCACCATGTCCTTTTAACATTACGGTGAACTATATATGATACTACAGGGATTCACGAGATAGAATTTGTAAATCCCGTAAGACTGGGAAAAAACAAGTTAAAATCTGAATGAAAAACCTCGTGGGTACACAATCGAACCAATACAAAACAATTTTTCCAGAAGATGCATTGGGGGAATCGCACCTGTCACCCAGCATCCCTTCGTAGTTTAGCATTTCCCATCGTTATCCTCTCGACCATCCCTGCACGGTAGCTGCGGCTACTTCAATCAAGCGATACGAGGAATGGAATGCACAGTGAGCTCGGAAAGGGCTTATATCTTACGAATGGGCCAGAATCAAACTATCAAACCTTGTATAGGGCAATTGCCGAGCATACGAACTCACTCCAGTTGCTCCGAGTAGAGGGTTACACAAAGTTTCAGGCGATTTTTTCTTTTTTTATGGAATATCGGAAGGGCCGTAGCAAAAACCGAATATAGATTATTGTTACTCTATCCAACCCCCAAACCCCCACAACTCTTAGAAGAACTTGCTTCAGGACGTCTCCTCCCCCGAGGGGTCGTCCCTAGTGAGTGTGCGTTTGTCTTTTTTACTACAATCAGGTTCACGAGGAGATGATAAGATGATTAGCTCTAATGTGTTTTCAGATGTGTTCGTAAGAAGACACGAGATATTTTATTATGTCGATTAAAGGATTGTCGTATGTTTACGAGAACATCGAACTGCACTCTACCGGATACTCAGCGCATTAGAGCCAGGCTTGCAGCTCATGAAGTGTTAACGCGATTCTGATTGCTTGACGGTGGTGGCGTATGTGTTGTACCGGAACAGGGTCAAGCAACCCGTTGAACAAAGTGCGTTTTTTGTTGAAACCCTCCTTCATTTGTGGCAGAGCTTTGCGACCCCCTCACTAACAATGGCCCTGCTGAATTTAAGGTGGAGTTTGCTGAAGATTTAATTGCTCGTCAAAATTGCAATTGTCCAAATAGCGAAAAATGGTTTTTGGGGGCCTTCCCGTGTCAAATACATTACTCTTATGGGCCTTAACTCAACGGTTAGGTAAAATAGACCCAGCAATAGAGTAGAGTAAATTGGGGCCGCTCATGTAGAGTGCGAAATAGAAAAACTTGCCCGTTGGAAAAAGTGGTGTAAAAGGGCAGCTGACGTAATTTTCGATGATCATTCAACAGATACATCTTCTGTCTAACTACCGCCTTCTAAAATGAAAACCAAGGTTGAAAAGGGGATTTGAAAAAAACGGCATTATTAAGTTATTCTCTCCTACGGGCGATATTGTCCATTTTTCACCCGACGTGAGCCGTTTCGTTGTTTTCTACTCCACTTCTAAGTTTTTTTTTTACCAAGCCGCTAAGTTACGGTCGATAAGAGTAGTGTATATGACACTGGAAGCCCCCCCCCAAAAAACCATTTTTCGCTATTTTGAAAATTGCATTTTTGACGAGCATTTAGGCCACCAGCGGTTGGCAAGCAAATCTGAACAGCTCGTGATTGTGTAGAAAGCATTCTGTGGTGGAGCTGAGCTAGAGCCGAGAAAAAACGAATCGAAAAAAATCCGGCGGTGCGACCTCCCAAATTTTCAAGTTTGACGGCGACCCCCACTTTGGAAAATTTCCAAGATGGCTTGACCCTGTACCGGAATCCCGAAGATTCTCATCAACATTCTGTAAATAGGATTGATGGTATATGAATTTCTTAACTATTGTGTTACACGTCTAAGACACTGGAAAACTTATTTCCATTGAACCGGAGGTGCAATGTTTATTCTTGCATTTAATCACCTTGTCAGTTGATGGTAATACACTGTAAGGATGTTTTTGTTTGTTTTTTGTTGTATACAGATAGTTTCCGTTTTCGATTTAGTCTGACGCATGGAGCAGGCGGCTGGCCTTGCAGTGTTGGCGGCCTCACTAGAGAATGGGATTTCGATTCGCGCGGGGTGATCTACCGTCGCAGCCCCATCCATTCATCAGACCAAAATTATTGCGTGAACTCTAAATACATTGTGCTTCTCTGCCTTGAAGACGAGTGTTGTCCGGTGCGCATATATTGAATACATCACCTCTGTCGAGTCTAAATCGTTCCACTCGCTATACCATTGCTGATATGCACTCCATCAGATGATCAAAACCGCGCCGGTTAAGTTTCTCGGATATCCGGGTAACAGATCCTATTCAAAACGAGAATTTCGCACCGTATCGGATATAGGGTTTCTGATCGGATAGTCGAGTCCCACCGTATGATTCGGACTTAAACCAAATGAGGAAAATGTTAAGTAGTATGGAGTAGGGGTGTGCGTTAGTGGAATTAAATTTTTTGTTAAGCCTCATCGTTAGTTTTCGGAAAAAAAAGCGCGTTAACCCGTTAAAGCGTTAACACGCTAATTTTGCACTTCGTTAAAACTTTCAAAAGCACTACCTGACAACATCGAAAATCCACAAATCACCAAAGGTCCCAGAAAATATTAATAGACCTTCAAATCACGCCAGCAGGACGTCGCGGAAAGTACGCAGGGCTCCAGGAGCCGTAGGCACGGCCTTGTGGAATGTAGGCAGGGCTCCAGATAACGTCGTCAGGGCGTCGTGAAAAGTAGCTGGAGCTCCATATGACGTCATCATGACGTCGTGGAAAGCAGGTGGGGCTTTAGATGAAGTGGTCAGGACTTCGTGGAGAACGGATAGGCCTCTAGACCATGTCATCATTCATGAAATTGAGAAAAGCACGCCCATGCCGACCTTTTTTACGGAGGGCTACCGTAACCATTCTTGAACAAAATATGATAACGAACGATAACACACGCTCATAACATGCGGGGTATGAAAGAGCAGAGGAGCGGTATGCATTCATTCACGCACCGCTCTCTTCGAGAAGCCACTGGGAAGTGGCTGAGGAGGTCGAAATTGTGCAAACATGTTTGTTGGCTATAACGATGTGCTCATAACCAAGCTGACACTTGGAAAATTTTTGAAGGAGGTTACGGTAGCCCTGCGGAAGAAATGATCGGCATGAGCGTGCTTGTAAAATTGAGCCTGAAAATGTAAATTGGTTCGCAGCGCGATCGATGTTTTTACCCATTCACGCAGAGTGTCAGTGCGATCCGTGACGACTGTACCTAAGGGTACAAACTAAGCACCGTTTCTAAACATTTTGCCTTTCTACAAAAAGCTGGAGTCGCAAGGCAGTCTACGACAGCGAAACTCACAATCGTGCGGTAGAGCGACCGCGCAGGTAAGACGTCGGAATCAAAATGAAGCCCATCTGTCTATGAAATTCCTGTGTAATCGCTTCGTTTTTTGTAACATGTCCATGGCGACGTAGGAGTTAGACTCTGTTTCATTCCAAGTGAACTCATGTTTTTGGTTATCACAGCGCGGAGCGGTGGCTTTTTCGTCGAAACCTCCTTATCTCTAGTTATATTTTGCTAAGGCCCACCGCTCCGCTGCTGGTGATAATCGAATTCAACCAGTCACTACGGCTGTACCAGAGTTTAAGTTGTGCAGTATGTTGTTTTTAGGTAGTCCGTGTAGCGAGTCGATGCAATGTTCAACGTTAGTTGTTCGTGATTCCTCCTACGTTGGAAGGTAGTTTCATACTTGCCCGTTCTCAAAATATTTTGAAGATTACTTGTCCGTCGCCCCTTTGCTTCAACATTAGTTGTCTGTGAAGTAAACCACAGCAAACAATTTAAGTTCGAACTAAATAGGTGAATTTATAGTTGTGGACGTCTAGATGTATTGTTTTATAATTGTTTGAGGCCTTTTTGTTGGTTTCAACTTGAGTAAAAAGTTCTGAGCGGTCGGCTCGTCGTCATTATCGCCATTAATTTTCCCCTTTGAGGGAGGGGGGGGGTGTCGTGACGTTTCGTACGACTTTCTTCATATAGGGTTCGCCAAAGCCACGTCAGCGCTGGTCCCGCAGCAAAATCTTAAAGAACGCGATTTCTAGACACCGCGTGCGGCCCCCCTCGAGACGTCGCGAAAATCGACTAGGCGCCCCCATGCCGGTCTCGTCTCCTGCATGCCTCCGCAAGTGGTCTTTCCATCGATTCCTGTTGGGCCTTGGCCCCGCGCGCATTGGCGTCCTGTCTGCTCTTGTCGACAACATCACGAGCCGCCAGCAACAACAACTGCCACGTGTCAACGCCAGATGTCATCTCCACGGCGCCAGTCATTCAGGTAACCCTGGGGCCCTCAGCCTGGCCTCTGTGCGGATGTGGACACAAGTCTCCGCGCATGCCCACGGTACGCCCTGGGGGTTGTTGTTCTGGGTCAGACACCACTTAGCTGAGCGCCTGGGCAAGGTACGTCCCATAGGTTTAGGATGTGTTATTTTATGTATTGTTGTTTACCGCCAAAAGACGAGAGTTTTGTAAAGTATGCGCTTAATGGTGTTTTGTTGTGCACGAAGTATCTTGTTGCGCCAAGCGCATTGATTATCGGTGGGTCAAGTCTTAATTGAAACCGCGAAAGGCGGAGTCGCATATTTTGTGATCCAAACTGTGGCAGTGTTAACCGCGCATGTGTGTATCGCGTCATTCCACCATAGTCGTTGGCAGAGGCTGTAGAGCCACCGCACCACAGGTTACCATATACGCGCGAATGTTATGTTCGATATTCTCAACCGCGTAGCTTGGAATCAGAGGAGCGTAAGTCCTCTGATAATACCTTAAGCGCGGCCATGGAACCCAGACCCCTTGTCCTCCGATGCTACTTGGCCGTAGCGTTGGGCGAGGGTTCCACATCGCGACAGGGGGGGGAGGGGGCTGAGCAAATCGCCTGACTTGTGGGAGGGGGTCAGACCAAAGTTGACTTCTGTCACACCGCGCGCCGTATTATGTTTCTAGTGATAACATGGAGACGGTTACACAGTTGGACACTGCCTTTAACTTGATTAAAACTTTCTGAGTACTCGCTAGACGTAGTCTTCTGCTGTTACGTGACTCTCCACTAAACATACTCATGCGTTTCGAAGTAATCGGTACGACAGGTGTCAAACATGTGATTAAGCTACTGTTACCCCTGATGCAAAGAGGCGTTGCGATAGTGCACAGTAAGTTGCTACCTCCCTCCCCCTCCCCTTGCCGGACCTCTGCATTTCTATTCCCTCCTCCTCATGTGTCATAATTCATTAATTTAAGTTCAGAAGCGGATTATTTGTAAAAAAAACTGTTGGCTCGCAGAATCCAATCGCGACTAAATATATCTGATAGTTTTCGACTCCAGGCCCCGGGCTGAAGTGGTTTTTTTTCTGTCATCTATCAAAAAATAAACTCACTTTGGGTTCATCTAAAGATTCATTTTTTTTCGAATTTTGTGATTGATTGGAAAATTTCCGACTTGCTCCGGACAGGACTTTGAAGCGTTGATTCCCTGACGATGCGGTTCGCAGATCTGCACAAATATGTAGAGTGTTGTAGAGAAACTGGCTGTCATGCGAAAACTTTCTCGAAGGCAGAGAAAACTACAGAGTCAAAGAAATTTCCTAGTTCCGATCGGGCTATGAAGCGTCATTTTTCACGGCACCGTGACGAACTGTCTACTTCAAAGGGCCCTCTTGGAAAGCACCTATCGAGCTCTGCTTGGAATATGTTGCAGTACTTGAAAGCCATTTTCAGGGCTCAAATCGGGAACGATGTCCCGACATGTGAAATTAGGCCAAAAAGGTTGCATTCAGTATCCAACCGCAATCGAGTATTTCAGCTAGTTTTCAATACAACTCTCAAATTTCAATTTTTTTGGAACCTTGGGGTGTATGTGAAACAAGCCCTATTTAGAGTAGCTTTGATTGCGCTGAGAACCATTTTGTGTATTCTTGAATTTTCTAAAGGAAATCAGATCCCGATACGTTGTCTACAAATGCAAGGAAAGCCCCAAGAAATAGTAATTTTCTTAAACTTTCATGTTTATAGCGTTCTAGAAGCTCACGTTTAATACCGCTTCTTACACCAACACCCTACAACACAATTGACTGAGACAGGCTTAACATGTATTCTGAGCCTTCCATACCTGACACAGCTTGTTTGCAGAGGAATTCTTTTTTTTGAGCTTTTTAAATGATTTTGTCACCAATAATCACACTTTCACTAAAATTTTTTTCCAGCCCTTAATACGACCCATCCCCATCGGCACAACTTAACTTTCCCTTTGTTATATTGGAACCTTTTACGACCACCCCCTGGCGATAATCACTGGATGCAAATCGTGTCCACTGTTTATTAGGCTTTCCCATACTGCAAGTCTGCTTTTTAATGCATGATTTCATAGTTCTTTCTCTATCTTATTGTTCTTGTCATACTCGAGTTCCATTTTTTTCTTTCCTGATTACCGCATCCACTCATATTCAGTGATCTGTTCCACTACTTCAGCCTCTTTGGCATAGAAAACCTTGCGTGAAGTTCAGCTTTGATCTGATAAACTCAACTAGACTCAATGTTTCAGCGAACCCATGAGTTTTAATGTTATGAACGCTGACGAGCAGAGAATTCGATGCACTTCTCGGACAATGCAATATTAGTTTTCACGTCGGGCGCTTGCCGTGAATTCAAGCAAAAAGCCAGCGTTTAACTGAGCGGCTGTATTATAAGGGTGGGGAAATGTGTTTACTCACAAGGTCTTTAACTCCTGATGTACGGCTATGTGGTTTTTATGTTCATGCACCCTACCATCAGCAGCTCGGCTGTTCACGAAGAGCAGACGAAACTCGTCGTTTGAGCGTTAAAATTGGCCAATTTTCAGAGAAGTGATGCTGATTATCATCTAAGGTGGTACACCTAAATATCAGATTCACAGTGTTTATCACAGCAGATGTATCGGTTCATCTCATGGTAGAAGTACAAAGCTATCGTGACAGAAAGCGCAGCCCTAACAAGGGATGACTGCGAACTCAAAGTGGAGTTTCGAAAAACCGTGTTTGAGGGTTGTAGAGGGCCAAAAGGGGGTGTGTATACAAGTCTGTTGGTACCTGCTCGTTGGTGCCCCTGCTTCTACTGAACCCAGCAGACGTTTGAGTGTACACAGGGAACGTTCGAGCGATATAGCGTGCACAACTATATCGCGAAAGTATCCCGCACATTGCATAAAGGTGTCGCCGTCCGGCACACTAAGGCCTCTGGTCCATAACACCTTAGGATCCGTACCTAGGGAGTCATGGAGTCTTTGGCCACAAGCCACAATTTCGCCACCCTGAACTGTCGATCGCTGTCGAGTGATATCCAACAATCTGGGCTATCCAGACTTCTGGGCTATTTCCATGCATCGTTTGCTGCTTTGCAAGAAACCCTCCTCAAGGATAGACCCATCATCAACGTCGGAGAGTACACCATCTACTGCGGTAACGCTGATGATAGGAGAGTGGGAGGCTGTGCAATAGCTGTCAGGAAGGATTTCAATGGTATGGTCAAGGAGTTAGGCTCAACGTCGTGCCGGAATGCATTCGTACGACTGCGGGATCACAGAGGATTCAATCTGTGGGTAGTGAGTGCTCATGCGCCCACTGAAACCGCCGAAGACAATTCGAAGGATGCGTTTTATGAGGAACTCAATACGTTGCTGGCCAGGATACCTTGTCAACATGCTGTTGTCGTGGGGATTGACGCAAATGCGAAGATGGGACTTGATCAGGAATCCGAAGTACTCGGTAAATGGTTCTACCCAGTGGAGCAAACATCGGACAATGGCTACCGCCTTGTCGACTTTGTGAACGCAGTGGTCTGATTATTGCATCGACATTCAAGAGGAATCATCGCCGCCATCAGCTTACGTGGCAGGGACCAACCCGGCTATCTCCAGAAGAGCAGCGGAAGCGGAAGATGACAACTTTGAAACTACAGCTTGACTATGTCCTGACGAGGAATATTCCAGTATCGGACATTCGAAGATCTAGAGCTGTGTGAGATGTCGCATTCGATTCGGATCACCGTCCAGTTCTGTTGAACTTCACTGCGAGGATTCATAAGAGGAAGCGAGGAGCTAAGCCTCTTCAGAGGATTGATATGACAGTCGTAGAGATGAAGAATGCAGAAGGAAATTCCGACAACGCGTTTCTGTTCATATTGGAGTCAGGACTAAGAAGAAACTGCGACGCGGACTACTTCGTCAAGTGCACCCAGGACGCTTCGAAAGAGGCACTCCCAGTTGTACAGCCCAGGAAGAAGCTCGCCTACGTCTCAGAGGAAACAACACCTACAACAGAGTATGTGCTCTCCGAACTGCAGGAAACTTCGTGGAGGAGAAGCGTCTGAGGAAGAAGTTGCGTCGGCAGCTTCAAAGTGCCGAACGAGAATGGACGTGAAGAGCTAAGGAGTTTGAGAAGGTCTGGGAGGAGGAGAATCCGAGGAAAGCCTACACGTTGTTACGACAGTATAGCGGCAAGATGTAGAGGTCTTCTGCTGTCCTCAACACTACCAAGGGAATTGCAGTTGGTGCGACGCTGCCATTATGGAATGATTACTTCAGTTCACTACTAAATCGTCCAGTGCCGTCAGTACCAGAGCTGTGAGGAACCGCCGACTGAGGCTGAAGTTTTGGATAGTGTCCGGAAAATGAAGGTGGAGATGACAACATCACTGCTGAAATACTCTCCCTACTAAAAGCTCTCCCTCCGTCTGGGATTCGTGAAATGGCCAACACTATCCATACCATATGAATGAGTGAAAGGATACCCGTTTCGCGGAGGCATGCGATCATCGTATCTCCTTACAAGAAGTTATCCGTCAAGGAGCCCAAGAAATACAGGGGGAAATCTCTGCTGCGGGTCATGTTATAGGTTTTGGAACGTATCATTCTCGAGCGACTCATCAAACCTCATGAAGAAACGACCAGAGAGGAGCAAGCCGGTCTTCGACCTGGAAGATCGACCATCGACCAAGTGTTCGTTGTGAGAAGAGAATCGTGGCAGCGGTATTTAGATCCACTACAGCTTGCTTCCTTGGACTTTGAAGCCGCATGCGACTTTCCTAATCGTGATCGATTGCTCAACGCTCTGCGAGCCGATGGAGTCCCGGAAAAGTATGTTCGAGTAATCCAGGACATGAACAAAGGAACAACAGCAGCAGTTCGTATGCCTGTCGGGTTTACGTCAGCTTTCGAGGTGAGAACAGGAGTAAGGCAAGAAGCTGTAGCAGGACCTTTTCTATTCAACTTCGCCGTTGACGACATCCTGCGTAGAGTTGCAGAACAGTTTCCTGCGGCTGTGATTCTAACACCATCAGGACGCTCCCTTGTTGACCTGGAGTACGCCGATGACATTGTGTTATTCGCTGAAAACAACGCAAAACTGCAAAGGGTTGTGAACCTCGTTTCGAAGTGTGCTACAGCCTATTGACTTCGTCTTCGTCCGGACAAATGCAAGCAGATGTGGGTCTTTCAGAGGCCTTTAACGGGAGTTTATGTGGACGAACAACGTATCGAACTGATGGACGATTTCTGTTATTTGGGCTGTTTGCCGAAGAAGGATGGTAGTTATGCAGCGGATATTCGACAGCGATGTGCGAAAGCTACGTCTGCATTCAATTCTCTAACCAAGTGTTTGTGGTCTACCACCATCGCGAAGGAAGTCAAGTTGCTCGTTTACTTATCCGCTAGTCGCCCTATCATGATGTACGGGTCGGAGACGTGGGCAGCACCGAAGACACAGATGGAAAGGTTGGATTGCACGGAGAGGAAGCTGTTTAGACGTTTGCCCGGATATTTCTGGCCGCGGATGTGCCACAACGAAGATCTCTACAACAAGATTGACGCCTTACATCTACGTTTGACACGAGGGAGGTGCCAAAATCTCCCAATGCCATCTCAAGCGGCAACGGAAGGTCGTCTTCGTCTGTTTGGGCATATTTTGAGAACACCGCCAGATCTTCTTGTTCAACACGCTCTAAGGATGCTTCCAAGTCCTGTCTGGAAACGGCCGCCTGGACGTAAGCGAAAGTTTTGGACGGATGTGGTGAAGGAGGGTTTGCAATCACTCGGCATTGAAAGGCAATTCAGGCGCGATGGTATGCTTCGCAGGTAGTGGAATAGCGATCAATGGATGGATTGTGTTCAAATTGTGTCTGAGGACCGTGACAAATGGACACGGCTGACTACTAGAACGGCACACCTCGGGGAAGATGCGGAATGACCGCGTCAGGCGAAAGCCAACCGTTTAAGTTTTGAAGTAAGTGAATAAGGTGTTTGGGTCAAAGCCTCAGATCTGTCTCGAAATTTCTGAACGTTGGTTATTCGGGGTGCTGAATACGATATTGATGTTCATTTGTCAATTCTCAAATTATTAAGGTAGGTTTAGGCCCTCTATGGCATGACAACTACCGTGACCTACAGTGAGCCTCAGAATTTCGACAAACGATCTCTAGATTCGTGTCTCTAGATTACCCCTACATACAAGTTTTGAGCCGAATCCGAAATTTTTTCCAAACCACCCAAAAAAATCCCTGATGGGTATCCTTGCCTTGCCGCGATGCTTGGACGCCTGTAACTTTTTTCAGAGTGGTTTCCTCTTTTTTTTTTCAGAGAAGCTGCGAAGATCATACCCGGATTTTACGTCCAAAATGGTTCCGGAAAAGTACATTCAATCCAAAATTGCCAGGCTGACTAAAAGTACTTCTCTTGTGAGATCCGTTTTAAAAGAGAGGTGCGGTTCTACTCAGTATTTCGGAGTTGATAATGAAACACTTGTCTTGAGTCTTCGAGTCATGCGCTAATGTACCAGGTTGTCCAATAATTCTTGTCCGAAAATTTCACCATTTTAATTTTTTTCAACTTTATTGAAAAACAAGTCTAATCAACAATATAATCATCACAGTTATCCACAACAGTGGCCCATCGATTGGGCAGGTCGCCGCTGCCCTTCGCCCAGAACTCCGGGGGCTGCGACTCTAAGAAGTCCGCGATGTCGGATTTGCGGTTGTCGTATTTCGTGAATTTTCTTCCGGCCAAATGGTGCTTCAGCGGGCGGAACAAGTGGTAGTCGTAGGGGGCGAGGTACGGGGAATACGGCGGATAGGCAACCGTCTCCCAGCCGAGCGTCGCCAACTTCTGCTGTGTCTCCTTGGCCACGTGGGGGCGCGCGTTGTCGTGCAGCAGGTGGACCGAGGCCCGTCGGGGACACTTTTCTCGGATATCGGCGGCTAGTTTCTCGAGCTGATCGGTGTAGATTGAGGCGTTGACCGTCCTGCCTTGCGGGAGCAGCTCGAAGTACAGCATGCCCTTGGTGTCCCACCAGCAGCAGAGCATGATCTACAGCGGGTGCAGGTCGGCTTTCGGCGTCGTCGGCGGCTCTTCTCCGCGCGGGATCAAGACGCCACGGCGGGCGACGTTGTCGTAGAGGATCCAGCTCTCATCCCCAGTGACCAGGTCCTCGAGAATCTCCTTGCGAAGCGGACGAAGGAGGAGGGACTGACAGACGGCCACGCGGTTCTGCTTGTTGGCGTCTGACAGACGGTGGGGTATCCAACGGGCCAGAACTTTGTGGTAGCCGATTAAGTTGAGCCGATTGTGGATAGTGGACTTGCTGCAGCCAAGCGTCGTCGCCAGTTCACGGGTGGTGGCTCCCGGCTTCTCCTTGATACAGCGACGGACTTCGTCATCATCCACCATAGAAGGCCTCCCCCTGGGATCCCTGTCCTCGAGGCTCGTGTCGCCGCTCTCGAGACGATTGAACCAGCGGCTGACTGTGCGTTGGGACACTGCATCCACCTTGCACGCTCTGCAGATGTTGGCGACCGCGGTGCCCGTGTCGTTGCCCAGCAGCCACTCGTAGTACGCGAACGTACGAATTCGACCTCGGTCCAGTTTAGCTTGTACTGGTAGCTAGAAGCGGCGACTGCGCCTTATATACCCCCCCCGCGTAGAACTTTGGAGAACCTTCTAGAAGGTTCTTACACTTGCCTGATATTATAACACTTCTAAGGAAAATTATAGAATTTGAAAAATTTTCGGACAGGAATTATTGGACGGCCTGGTACAATACATGCGCTAAGTTTTGTAAAAACGGGGAGCATCTGGCAAACTTGGCAAAAAAGCGTCCGATGCATGTAACTTTTTTGAATGAAAAATTTTTAAAATTCTGAAAGCGCTATCATTTTCACGAGCCAAATTGCTACCTAATTACTCAGACAATCGCCGCATTCTGTGCGTGTTTAATATGCATTCAAATCGAAGACAAGGCGGTTTCGAGCACAGTCAGGGAACGTGATGCTAGGGGAGCACGTGCTCCTGTTGTGTTTAAAATACCAGCACGTGCCTCAACAAATAAAACCTTCAATGCGTGCATGATACACTCTCGACTCGTTGACAAAACGATTTTACAAGAGAGGGAAGCATACCCTTGAGGCTGCACTCACATGTGGGCAGCCGAGCCGGCTCAGTCGCCCAAGTTTGCGGTGCTTAGCTCGAGTAGCCGCTGGAGACCTCGTCTAACCGCTGGCGGCCGCAGATGGTGCACGGCGAGTCGCGTGTCGGTGCGCCAGCCGCGCCGCGTGTCAGTGTGCTGCTGCGATAGCGCTGGACCACTTTGCAGCACGTGCTCCTGCGATTAAAATTTGCAGCACGTGCTGCTGTTTTGAGCACATGTACCTGCGATAGAGCCTTTCCATGGATGTGGTCACTCGAGTTGAATGCATATTTGATACGCATTGATTGGGGCGATTTTCTGAGTTTGTGACTTGTGGGCCGAAGTTCCCCAAAATCGCTTTGTTTTTGAACGAAATAGTTTCTGCAATCGGTTTACAGAAACGCGGCGAAACTTTGAGGAGTTTTTGCAAAAGTAATGGAGGAGCAATTTGTATGCTTTCTTCATAAATGAGTTGCAGGTAAGAGCATCTCGAAGTTGACTTAGATTGAATTTTCGAAATCCTTCATTTAAGAATCCGGGGCTTTTGCAACAAAACTCCGACTTCTCAGGGAGATTCTCTCACCTGCACCTAATTTGTGAAGAAAGCATGCAGATTGCTCTTCCATTACTTGTACATACAATTACTGCTCAAAGTTTGCCGCACTTCGCCGCGCGCGACGCTTCTGAAAACCGATTGTAAAAACTATTTCCTTCAAAAACAAAGCTGTTTTAGGGAAATTTGGCCTACAGTTTACATAAATAGGTAACAATTTCATCTGTGGATATGATAGCGTTTTCAGAATTCGAAAAAGTCTTTATTCAAAAAAGTTACATGCATCGGACGTTTTATTGCCAAGTTTGCCAGATGCTCCCCGTTTTTACAAAACTTAGCGCGGGTATTGTACTAGGTCGCTTTATTGGATTTTGTAGTTTAGGTAAACCCACTTCTGTTCATAACAGTTATTTCTGTTGGAAAAAATATTGGTCATTGTTCAAGGAACAAGTCCACGAGGTTCCATTTTGTCCGAACTTTTTTTCCCAGCGTCATATATCAAAGCAAGTCCCCTAAAGTGTTTCTCCGAATTAAGGACGGCTTTTTTGTGGCATATGTGAGAAGAAGGGCTAAGAGTGTCCTTGATATTCTAGCAATTGTTGAAACCTCGGAATTTCCATAGTTTCTAACATTGATGTGAACCGTTCTCCTTTTATATCACGTTACCTCTATAAGAAGAGAGGTATAAAAACAAGAGACACTGTAAAACTCAAAACAAGTAAGGTGAACAAATAGAAATGTCATTACTATCAGCCTTAATGCAGTGATGATCCTACAGTATCCGAACCTTTATTCAATTGCTTCGTAATCCAACGCCTAACCGGCTGGTCCATGGTGTGATGACAGGCTATCCCGACTATCTCATTGCAATGATCGGTGGTTTGCATGCAACGAGCATTGTTCAGGTGATCAATAAGCAAGTCATAACTTAAGAATCTAGCTAGATTCCTTCTTCAAACTTTTGAGAGAATATTTTCTGATGATTTCAAGGCCAGTGTATAGGTCACATTTGTGCTACATCCTCCCAATCCAGCGTTCTGGTTTCTTTCTCTTTTTGATCGTTTTTATCTACCCGTGAGGGCTGAGTGAGTTTTTAAAATCTCAAATCGTTTCTTTCTAACTCCTCTACAACCACCAATTTTTTTTCGAAACTCCATTTTCAGTTCAAAGTGGTCCCTTGTAAGAGAATGGAACCGTTCATGACTTAAATTTGCTGTGCATGTGAACTACGTCAACGTCTCTGGCATGATTCACGAAAAATCTATGTAATTGGCCGGAAATATCAAATTACTTCAATTCATTCACATATTAAAAGCGTTCTCTTTCACAGCTGCTTGCACTCATTTCATACCTGGTCTAAAAACTCCTTTTCTTTGCTCAGTGACCACTCTATGCACTGCTGTCTTCAAGCATATGTGTATAGTTTTTTTTTGAAGAGCTAACTTATGTCCATCGCTACGGCCTGCTTTCTCCTACTGTAGAGATATTTTCGCGCCTAACACATGCGGCCATTCATAATACAGGCTATCATGTTGTCTATGAAATGTAGTGTCTACATCTGTCCTTTCCTGCGTGGGAATAGCAATAAGTTCCGTGACAATATCAATAAGCTCCAATAAAAATCCAGATTCCGACAGCGCGATACGTTCTTGATTGTACATTAACTCTAGAGTCATTTCGAACAATTTTCACATTCTCAAGCACTCAGCGTTTGGGGATGGGAACAGAAACACTTTGTTTCGGTGACCTGCGCGGTGATCGGCCCCAGTATTTTGCACTCAGAAACAAGTCGCTTCCGCTTTTCTACTCGTTTAGTTTATTCCGTTCCTTGGAGTAGATATTGTTTTTTTGTGGCGAACGTTTCACAACTACTGGGGTGGTAGTGAACGAACCCTAACTAGTAGCTAGCCACCGTAATCAACAAATGGTAATCACCAGGAAATCATGTGACTAACTGCCATACTCATAGCCCCCGGATTAACTCAAAGGAGATGCGCTACACCTTGCTCTGGGGTGCGTTTACCAAAGTTTTCGTGGGAGAAAAATGGATCTGATAAGATATAACAATTGATAGGGTGAAAGATACATTTCAGACGGTTCCATAAAATGTCATTGGTTGGTATAACTATCAAATGCGATTTCCTCGCGTGGAAATCTTCTTGGGATGCACCCCTGCTCTCATCCTCTATCTCCCAGATCATCTCGTTGGTTCACGTGGTTCTTTTCCCTAGCCTTCAATAATCGTCCTTATTAATGAATATGAACTTTTCAAAACCTTATCGAAATCCTATCAAAAGATTCCGCTAATTCGCCAACACCAAAATCATTCAATAGCAATTAGAGCATGGTATTGGTTTATCGGTTTTTCTGTATATTGCAACAAACACACAGAAACCGACAGACCAACATCATATTCCTTCGTTGTGATTAATCTGTCAATATCTTCCTTTACAATTAACAACTGGCGAATCTATGATATGTCGGTTAGAGAAAAACGTCTTTGAAAGGGTTCTTCTCTCTCTTCATCTCTCTGGCCGACCGGTGGAGCGCACAGGTCGTCATCGTCGACCTGTGCGCTCCACCGGTCGACCATGTCAAACAGTGCACTTTATAACCACAGACTTGACCGACCAGCAGGTTTCGGTCTAACTTAGACAAGCCAGGGATCGGAGCGCTGTAGAATACGTCACATATGAATCGGGCTGTCGGAAAGCCGGTGCACCCGCGAAAAGTGCCAGCGCTGGCTTTTGGCCGGCAGGCTGTGCGAGCGCAGGCATTCAGCCGGCAGCCTGATGAACAAGTTCGAGCAAGTGCTGTGGCCTCATTGATCGACAATTTTTTCATCGACTTCTGTTAACTCGTCATAGCATTCTTCCTCTCTTACGTACTCCTTACGCCTTGTTTTATACGTTTGGTTTGCCTGTTTTGTATTTTGCACACCATTCGAAACTGAGGTATGGTTTGTATCCTATCTATAGGAAGCCGCGTTGCAGGTTTTTTGTTTTCCCGCTATCTTCGGAGCAAAGCGGTTTTCTCCCCATTCGGCAGCAGGGGCGCCTTGAAAGTGCCGGAGGAGGGGCACTAAACGCGGCAGCAGGGGCACTGAGGACAGCACCAGTGGGAACGAGTCCGCACACTTTGGCTGTCGAAGCCCACGTGCCCACGTCCTCGACCGCTCCGACGGCTGTTTGACGGGGTTCCGATCCCCAGTTTGCCTGAGATTTCATAGCTTGATCGCCGTGCGCAGCAACGACATGATTATCATGATTATCGACTGCGATCGCGTCGCACGTCGGCCACCATTAGAAGCACGCCGTCGTAGCGGTCGGTGATGGAAGTGCAGAAAAGACCTTATAGTCTCTTCGTTAATGTCAGTCCAGTGAATGGACGGGGTTGCGACGATAGATCGTCACGTACGCTTGGAACCCCGTTGACCAGTCGTGTTGCGAATGTCGCACTTCCCGAATCGCTTCTCGCGCCTTGTCCAATCACTAGACCAAACTTAGGACAAGGAGTTCATATATGAATACCCATATTTGCAATTGTGACTTAGTTTTGTAAATACATGAAGGGCAAAGTCTTCGTAGCATGGTAGTTTCTGTGAGATGTTAGTAGAGTCAAATCAAAGATGTTAGTAGATTTATTCGGTTGACGTTTCGGCTAAATCGCCTTCGTCGGAACCTGGAGGAATCAAAAACAAATCCTCTCAAGCAAGCTTTCAAACTACAACAAATAGTTTACAAGAAGGCGAGCGTTACAAGAAGGCCCGCGTTCTCGACATGGAGACGTTGAGGTGAAAGTCTACAGAGGTCAAGAAACAGTGCGAGCTCAGCTGTTATTGGAAGACATTCCTCTTTCCTTTTCAATTTAGGATTTTTAACGGTTATCCAAAATGCTTCAAGAGTCTTGCGTGCCGCAGTTTGTGGCTCCCGCGCTAGAATTTCCACAATAACCTCAAACTCCAGATTCTCATGGCACAGTCTCCGGTGCGTGCCCAACGGCTTGGCAGGGTTGGATTTTCTTAGGCCCGCAAGATGTTCTTTCACGCGTGTGCAAAGAAGACGCCCGGTTTCTCCAATATTTTCTTCCTGACAAAGACCACACATGATACCGTAGACCACTTCTGACGTCATGCAGTCTCCCTGTCGCCCAAATGAACGTACTACGCAATCCGGAGTAGCACAAAAACGATCGCACCACCGATTACGGATAAGCTGGCGTTTTAGGATAGGAGGTGGAATTTCCGCCACCTGACAGCATCTTCAAAACTGTATTTACGTAGAACCGCGCGTACCGCTGTGCTAAAAGCATCAGAAACAAAGGGAAGGCAAAAAAGATCTTTTGCAGTATCATCCGACGCGGCGCCGTGCTACCTGGGCGATCGTCCGGTACGATTGCCACCTGGCTGATATCCATCAGATAGCGCAATTTCTCGCGCTAGCTCTAGCGAGTTGGCTTTTTCCTGGCTGTCGGGCGAAACCCTGTTTGCTGTGCTGTACAAGCTCTTAATCACTGCCCGCTTTGTTCTGGATGGGTCTGCAGACATAGAGTGAACCAGAATATTTTTATTGCTGGCTTTCCGGTACCATTTGGTTCTATAGAAACCGCGCTCTAATTGAACCTCTACAGAAAAGTAGCCAATTTTCCCGTGGTTCGTCCCGCGTGAATTTTATGTTTTGCGATTGCTCATTGAGTAGGTTGAAGCAGGCGTCAATTTCTTTTGTAGCTTCTGTTTGATGATGGGACATAAGACCAATCAAAGAGTCCTAATCTTCCAAACTACGTCTCCGACAAGGTGTGTGAGGGTAGAATACCGACGGTAATCACAGCAAGACTTAAACAAGAATATCAAAATCTACAGTACCGACGGTATTCACAGCAAGACTCAAAAAAGAATATCAAAATCCACAAGTAGGGTTTTAGCAAACCTCGATGATAACCTTGAGGTCAACGGACTTGCTTCACATAGAAGCTTGGTGGACATTACTACAACCCAGGACCCTTCTAGACTGCTTCACATGGTTCTGAGAGATAATCTTGATGGATTCACCTCTCAAGCAATTCTTGTATTATGCTTATAAGTAACGTTATTTGCTGGAATATCAGAACTCACCAATCGTTTACTTCCTTGTTCGAGTACTGAATAAAGCACTAATGAGGGGACTATAGTGCAACGTAAAATTATGTAGGCACCGCCACTTCAGCAGTCGAGCGAGGCCCAAGAGTTACAACACGCCTATGCTTACCAACCTCTCAAAATGGTAATCAGGAAGCGCGTATTTTCCTCCAGTTCCTATGAATTTTTCAAAAGAATTGTTTGTTCCTATTTCACCTTCCCGTTACCCGCTGTTAACCGCTGTTAGGTTTAGGGAAATTTCTTGTATTCTTCTTGATTTTTATTTCGCACAATTCTCTTTTTTGTTCACCCTTATCTCCGTTCACACAGTTTAAAAATAACTATTCTTTGAATGAAGCAAATATACACGTCACTAGCGATTTTTCATGAGAAGGCTGAATTACATTTGCATAGGTGGTACTGCGGATTTTCGGAAACTGGGATCAGCGGAAAAGGTCCACGGGACTGGTGAACCCTAAAAATGTTGTGAGAATCCTTTTTGTAAATTTTGCGATCCACAGTCTTTTAAATGCTGTGAAAATGTTGCAAATATATTTGACAGGCGCTCTATCAAATATCCAAGAGAAATCATCCCCCAGTAGGATCGATGCGCCTTCTGGTCAGATTGAAGCCACGCTGCGACGGTCATCGAAGCCGCCAGAAGCTGGGGCCGCAGGCTTTCCTTTACCCACAAACTTTTTTCGGTATTCGTTGCACGAAAAGTAGCAAAACACTACAAGAATTCATAAGAAGTAGGCAAGTTGTATCTCGAAAACAATCTTGTGATTTGATTACTCAATTGCGTCAAGTCTGTCTTACCGCTGCATAACGCTAAGGTCCTCAGACAACCCATCGCTCGGAGCGGAACAGGAGCTGTCTCTCCGGTCCAAGCGGAAATTAGCAATCTAATCGGGCGACAGCAGTCGCTCTCCGGACGACCGCAGTCCCGCTAGGAGCGATATACGGTCGCATTTGACACTGCGGTCGCTCTTCGCGCGAATTAGCGTAGCTTCACCGTTGGCTTCTTTTTGTTCATTTACTGGTTTCTCCTTGTCCATCTTCGTCTCTTTCTTCCTCCCTTTTCTCCCAGTCCTCCTTTTCTTACTTTCCTGTCTCCTCACTTTTCTACCCTCTGCCTTTAGTCTCGAGAGATATATGACCGGTAAAAAGCAAAAATTCTTTTCTTTACATCGCTGCCTCCCACTTGCCAAAGCCTTCTCATTTGCAAAATTATGGCCCGTAGTAAAGCCGGCGAAAATGTCGGTTTATCCATGTTCTGAAAAGAAATGAGGCGAGCCGCACATATTTCAGACGTGAGTGTTGTACGATAGCGACCGAGGCGAAATGAAAAAAGTCAGCAACAAACAAGATAAGCTGCATCCAATCAGTCAGACCTGACTGAGAAGACTTAGGCCCGTAGTAAAGCCACCACTCAGTCAGGTTCATCTGAATGAGTGATAAGACGAGCCCGAAAAGATTCAGACAGGGCTCAGACGAGTCCGAAATCGTATCGAGCGATAGATTGCCTTGAAGCGGTCGGTCTTCCAAAGCCATGGTGATGGGGGCAAGATGATACCTGTGATGACAAGAACAACCGGCCATTATTCTCTACGTGGTTGTTCACGAATCGACCAACTCCATGCTCCGTTTCTCAATAAATGAGAAGCTGTTTATTTCGTGGAAGCTGATATTGATAATGATACATTGATAAGCCGAAATCTCAGCTGAATTATTTAAGTTACTCCTTCGCTCCTTAAAATAGTCTCGAGCGCACTCCTGACCTGGCACGCTGTTCCTCTCTTCTCTTGCCAAGAAGTCAGTCAGATCTGACTGAATCGATTCAGTCAGATCTGACTGAGGGATTCAGCTAAACTTGTTTGTTGCTGACTTTCTCTGTTTAGCCTAGGTCGCTATCCTACAACACATACGTCTGAAATGTGTGCGGCTCATCTGAATTCTTTTCAGAACATGGATTCAGATAGGCTGAACTGAAATTTTCGCCGGCTTTACTACGGGTCTTAGGCCCGTAGTAAACCCACCACTAAGTCAGGATCATCTGAATGGGTGATTAGACGAGCCCGGAACGATTCAGACAGGGCTCAGACGAGTCCAAAATCGTATCGAGCGATAGATTGCTTTCAAGCGGTCGGTCTTGCAAAGCCTTGATGATGGGGGCATGATGATACCTGTGATTACAAGAACAACCGACCATTATTCTCTACGTGGTTGTTCACGAACCGACCAACTCCATGCTCCGTTTCTCAATAAATGAAATGCTGTTTGTTTCGTGGAAGCTGATATTGATAATGATACATTGATAAGCCGAAATCTCACCTGAATCAATTAAGTTACTCCTTTGCTCCTTAAAATAGTCTCGAGCGCATTCCTGACCTGGCACGCTGTTTCACTCTTCTCTAGCCAGGAAGTCAGTCAGATCTGACTGAATCGATTCAGTCAGATCTGACTGAGTGATTCAGCTTAACTTGTTTGTTGCTGCCTTTCTCTGTTTAGCCTAGGTCGCTATCCTACAACACGTACGTCTGAAATGTGTGCGACTCATCTTAATTCTTTTTAGAACATGGATTCAGATAGGCTGAACTGAAATTTTCGCCGGCTTTACTACGGGCCTTAGTCAGCTGGGGCTGACTTCTTGGCTATAGGGGAGAAAAAAACGCGTGCCAGGTCAGGAGCGCGCTCATGACGAAGCATGGAGTTGGTCGATTCGTGAACGACCACGTAGAGAAAAATGGTCGGTTAATCTTGCCATCACAGGTATAAACATGCCCCTATCATCATGGATCTGCGAGACCGATCGCTTAGGGGCTGAGCAGAGTGCCACCGCGGTGCGGCGCGGTCTGATGATGGAGAGCCGTATTGATAGATCGCCGCGATCTATCAATACGGCTCTCAATCATCAGGCCGCGCCGCGCCGCGGTGGCACTCTGCTCAGCCCCTTAAATGCAGTCTATCGCTCGATACAATTTCAGTCTCGTCTGAGTCCTGTCTGAATCATTTCGGGCTCGTATTACCACCCACCCAGACAATCCGGACTGAGTGGTGGGCTTACTACGGGCCTATTTTACAATTCAGTGGTAATAATCAGTACTGTGCATCTTTGAGTGCTTCTAATTACTTTGATGTGAACCAGCAAACCTGCGAGAGTTGACAGGGACCACATTAGAACAAGATGATGGTATCTGAGCCACATTAGAACGAGACGATGGTTCTTGCGAAATCTTTTGACGGAGCGTAATAATTGATTTTTAGCGGAATCTGTGCTTTTGCTGTTTCGGTCTTTTCTGGCCTATGCGAGAAGTTTTGGCGTCGAGAATTCAAAGTTAAGTATAATGGCTGAGTTTTTAAAGGCAGTGGTCACGATGAAAAACGTTATCGAAAAAACTACAAAAATCAGCTTATATACAAAACAGCTCATAAACTATGAAGGTAGCGCGGTGAAAAACGGTCTAGAATTACAGTTATTAAGACCTCAAATTTCCAGTTCGTGCACACGTGCACAGAAAGATCACAGTATCAAGCCAAGCAGTCAAAAATCATCGACACTCAGAGGAAGAAATAAATGCAAATTTACCTAATAAAACAGTTAAACAATGAAAGCAAGCACTTCAACCAATGTTTTTGACTAGATGTGTACATAAATCCGAAAGTTCATTGATTGAAATTCAAGTTCAAGCCAGCTGATGTTCTTGATATTAGAGATCATCGATGCCGATGATGTGTGGTGGACTCGTCCACCATCAAAAGACTTCAGGCAAGAGAAAGTTCAGGCTTCGAATTTGGCCCAGAACAGCTATTTTTTCGCGATTTTTTCTTATAGGTTCTACTATTCTATACCCAGAAAAGGGTTTAGAGAGGAAATGAAGATCAGCATATTTGAGCGCGACCACTGCCTTTAATGAATAGTATTTTTTTCGTCAATCATCTATAGTTTTTTCGAAAATCGATTTAAGAGGCGACGATCGAATCCCTTAAGAAAAACGATCGATGATCAACGAAAAATACTATTGATTGAAGGCTTAGCCATTATACTTTTCGTTAACTTGGGAGCCTCGAGGCTGGAACTTCCCGCATGAGCCAGAAAAGACCGAGGCTTCAAAATCACAGATTCCGCTAAAAATTAATAATTATACTCCGTTCCGCAAGCGCCATCATTTACTTCTAATGTTGCTCAGATATCATGTCAACATGGTAGATTTAGTTTTTTACCTCAAAGTAAATACAATGCGTTTCATATCTATAGGTCCACCTACGAATTCCATAGTTTTGTGTTTCGCTCTAACTCAAATGTTATGCAGTGGTTACCTACAAAATCAGCGTTCTCGAAAACTTCTATGAAGAACCGTAGACGCGATTTCAGATTTGGTACGAATTTTAAGAGCTCAAAGTTTGAAAAACACCCGTTTCAAAACTCTAGGTCCACTAAATGAAATCAAAGTTTTATTACGACAAACAACAAAAATCAGCGATCTAGTAACTTGTCTTTCCTCTTTGTTTCAAAATAACTTCAACTAATCGCTTCGGCATGCTTTGGACCAGATTTTTGATCACGGTGGGTTCCACTGATACACAGGCGTTGGCGATCGACTCCTTCAGCTCGTCGATTGTGGCGTACTGATTAGCGTCGCTGTAAATCTTGTGCACAATGATGGCCCAGAGGTTCTTCGTAGGATTGAGATCAGGTGGACACGCAGGCCAACGGAGAAACTCTATTTTGCTCCTTGCAAGCCATGCTGACGTCGACCGACTGGCATGGATAGCAGCGTTGTCGTGCATAAAAGTGAAGGCCTGGCGTCGATGCCTTCGGAAAAACGGCAGAAGACGATCTTCTAGAACCTTCTGGTAGTCCTCGGAGTCCATACGGCACGAAACGAATGCAAGCTCGAGTTGACCACATTCTTAGAATGCACCCCAAACCATGAGCGATCCACCACCAAAGTTGCGTCGGGATAAGACACGCGATGGCTCCCGTAGATCACGCCAGTAACCTCTTCCACCATCCGGCCCGTCCAGGTTGAACTTTTTTTTTGTCGCTCCAGATCACCTGAAGCGTTTGGGATAATTGGGGCCACGGAGCAGCATATGAGCAAGATCGCCTCACCTTTGACCAATCCCTTGTGATGTTTTGGGTAGCAAACTGAAGGCAGGTCGCCTTGCTCCGTTCCGTCAGTCTTGGCACAAGCTTAATTAATTCTCTACTAAGGTTTTCTCGCGACTGAACTGCCCTCCAAACCATACTTTTGCTCGTCGAAAGCGAAAATTCGTCGTGCAAGCAGTTGAGACTCATCGTCGAGTTAGATGGAAGGCGTCCGATTCTTTTTTATCATGCTCCGAAAGCAGCCTCGGACACCCTCCAGGGTTCTTCTTCCGATATCGCTCAGGATCCCGTAGGTAGTTGTTGATACAATTGTGCCATCGTCCAGGTGCTCCGCAATCCCCCTTCTCGACCACCCAACCGCGTTGAGCGCTTCCGTTTGAGATTGCTTATCCGAAGACAGGCGATTTCCACCAAGCATGCCATGCAGGACTTTGGGGAAGTCCGTATATAACCCCTGTTTTCCAGTCTCATTTGTATTAGCAAAGAAAATGGAATTTTCCTTCGATGGACCTATAGTTTTGAAACGGTCACAATTCTGTCTATCATTCACGGGAACCTAATAAAAAATCATGGATGGGCAGGAGGATTTTTATCAGGGTTCTAAAAGATGACGTTTCCGATGGTAACGCCCACAGACCACCAAAATGTACGGCGAGCCCGGAAATTCAAAATTCTTGGATGGACCTATAGTTATGAAACGCAGTGTAGAAGCACTCAAAGATGAACAGCACTGAGGATTACTACTGAATTATAGCATATATTTCTCAAGAAAGAAAGGTTTGGCCTCAAATGAAGACAGCGGTAGATAGAAGAGAATTTGTGCTCTTCATCGGTATATCGCATTCGGCCGGCGGACTGACGCTGAGAGGCACGAAAATCGTCGAAGTCAAGTGATGGCAATGCGTCGAGTCGAGAATGTGGCGCATGCAGCGTGTCAGAGCACGGCACTGGGTTAACTATAGTATTGATAACATTACTGACAGCCGCTACTGCCGATGAGGGAAAGCGCAGCAGTAGCGGCTGTCTCTAATATTTCCAATACCATCGTCAGTATAGTGTGGCAAAAGGGTAAAAATTTTCGAATATATTTGAAACTCAAAATTTTCGAATTTCAAATTTTCGAATAAATTCGAATTTTTTCTCAAAATTCAAGTTCCCGAATATAATCGAAAATCATACTTTCCGAATTTCAAGTTTTCTAATATATATTCGAAGATCTATTTTTTCAATTTGTCTATTAAATTTTTTCGAAATTACAAGCATTAGCTTCGATTTCAAAGATTAATTTAAAGCTGCCGTTTACTGGGCTTTGATAGTGTTTTTCAATGGTTAATCAGGAAAGAAGAAATTTTAATTAAATGATGGTTATGCATTTCGATTAGTCGAAATTTCAAAAATTCGTATATGCTCACTAGAGGGGTCAATTAACACAGGTCGTTCGGGTAAGAACTGTGCTTCTCAGGCCGAATTCCGGTCCGCAATTGTGTCTCGACACGCTTTGCGGCCGGGATTTTCGGCGGCTAATGCGCTGGAAAATCATCTGACTCGAAGGCGCGCGGCTGCAAAGCGTGTTGAGACGCAATTGCGGACCGGAATTCGGCTCAGAGAAGGAAAGTACTGAACTTGCCAGAATTCGCCCCCTTGACACGTCATCGATCGATAATCAATAATATCTATTGTCGCGCCTATGGGACGAAATGCGGCAAGGAGTGGTGAATGTTGACGGGTGTGGTTCTCTTGGTTGGGGGATTTCACTCACCATACATTATAGATTATCACCAATTAATAATATACATTTTTTCGCCTGTTGCACACAATGCCACGATGAGTGTTGACTGTTGATGGCTTTGAGTCATTTGTTTGGTAAACTCACTCATCACGCAATATCAAAAATTAGTGATCAATATTATCGATTTTCAACTGCTGCACAAGGTAAGGCAATAGGTAGTGCTTTTTACGTTTGTGAGTTACAAGTTTAAAAAATTGCATTCATCCGACAGCATCGTCTGTTGGAGTGTTCACCTTTCCAAATTGGAAATCGTTGAGCAAAGTTCGAGAGAAACCTCTGGCGAAGAATATGTGAAATTTCTCCAAATTTAGCTTTCTGGTAGGAGTGGCTGTGCCTTATTTTTAAAAAATTAGAAGTCATAGAAAGTTTCAAAAATATCTTGGAGCATCTCAAGAAATGATTTCGTAAACTAGTTTGAAGTAATAAAAAATCAGGAAATGAAGTGAAATGACTAAAAATGCCATTTGACCGGCAATCATAGACCAACTACAGTTGACCGCAATGTTAAAAGGACATGGTGCGGTTGCGGCCTCGCACTAAAACTACGGTAGAATCTGGCACTTTGCCAGATTTCGTCATCGATCGGCGCCGCAGCTGATAATCTCGTGAGCAGAGGGACGACGGTTGGCGCCGATCGATAACGAAATCTGGCAAATTGCCAGATTCTACCGTAATTTTAGTGCTAGTCCGCAACCGCACCATGTCCTTTTAACATTGCGGTCAACTGTACCGAAAAGTAGCGAGAGACGTGGGATCGGATTTTACAAGCTTCTCGTTTACACTTATCGTAGCAAAATCAAGCGCGTAACAGAAACAGTAGGCCATTTTCAAGGTTCTAATACGCCCTTTAGTTCAAGTCAAGTAGATTGAGAACAACGTAGCTATACCTATTTTGCACTACAATTATTAAAAAGTATTCACCCTATTTTGTATGAATACGAAGCACTAACTAGTACCGTTGGCGAGGAGTACAGTTTCGATGTTACCTTCCACACAGCACAGTAACACTGAAATACTGTGCTTCTCCGGGCCAAATTCCGGTCCGCGAATGCGTCTGGACACGCTTTGCGGCCGAAGCCGCTCAAGTCGGTCGAGTTTCCAGCGACAAAGCTGACTCTATGTGGCTTTTTTATACAGTTTTCTCTAATTTTCTAATTTCCAAAACCCACCTAGAGTCAACAGATCGGCGGGTGCGGCGCTGGAAACTCTTCCGACTCGGGAGCGTGCGGCCGCAAAGCTTGTCGAGACGCAATTGCGGACCGGACTTTGACCCAGAGAAGCTCAGTACTTGCTATTTGGTTGTTCTGTAGTACATAAACACTCAACCGGTCAAGTTGGGTTGCGAAAGATAGCTTTTCACATGGAACGAAATTCGTGGGCTTATTGAATCTGCAGTCACTCTGTAATAATGTGTGCACAATATTCTGTGTTCAGAGTTGTTTTCACTACAAAAACATTTTTTCCTGTCCGTGCGTATTACCTCACAGCAATACCGCCTGTAGCACGCACGCTCGTGACGTCAAACATTGATCTTGCCCGTATCGATCGGTGGCGTGGCACAGGAGTTTCTCAGATATTCGAACCGTTGAACTATGGAGGAAAAAGACGATCGAGTTGAACTACCGAGGCTATTTTGTCGAGAAGTTGGCCGGATGAGAACGATGCATTGAACTGCTGGGCTTATCGCCGCGCTGCGTGTTGCGCCGCGTGCGCAGTTCGGCCAGACAACGGCTCCGACGCAACGTTGAAAACCAAAATCAAACCTGCGGTACGTACGAACCGTGCTGGGATGGGGTTCGACCGATTCATTCCAATGTCAAGTGTTCACTCCTCGGTCTCTGTCTTCGAGTTGATTTTCGTGCGAGTGCCTGCACTTGCCTGCTCCTGCTCCAACACGGGTGCTCTACCCTGGGAGCAGGCCCGAAGCGGTGCATTCATACCATTGATTGATTTTTTGTGAGCACTGTAGGTGCACACCTGTTTAGGGGACAGGTGCGGTTAGGTATTGAAATAACATTCAGACGTAAGGAGAAACTAAGTAAAACGTGTAGGAATATCCATGCAAAAATTATTCGAAATTCCCTCCAAATAAGCACGTCTGCTCAACTTTAAAAGGAAATCCATATCAACTACCAAATAATTTCCGTTGAACAGATAGGGAAATTTTGTTGATTTCCAGTGTGGACATTACGAAAATTCCACGGTAGTTGAACGCTCCGAGTGCCGGAGCGGTTGCGTGGAGAGGCAATTGCATGCGAAGCTCCCTGTACATATCACGGGGTATTACGTTGTCCTTGCTGTCCCTCAATAAAATTATTTCGCCTCCATTCATTTACTTGGTGCTCTTACCTAGGACAACGTCTCTATGTCTAGCTCCGAAGCTTTGATTCTGCCTCACTCAATTTTTCTCAAGTTAGTAATTTCTCTTTATCCATCCTCAACAATAAAAGTCCTTATGCGCATCCTATAACCCACACCTGCTGAGTTTCGTAACCGTTGAGCTAGCTGTTATATTCTGGTTGTATTCGTTGCAGATGAATCTGAGAACATAAACCGCAGCTTTGATATCAGTTTTGCGGGTAGCTTCAGAATCACTTATGGCTGGCAACTACGACTATGTGCAGTTTTGGTGCGGTCTCTCACTCACAGTCATTTCCCTAGCAAACTTATTCCTTACCGTCATTGTTGGTGTGGTAAGTATGTGTTATACTCAGCATATTTCGTCATGATTTTCACCGCTACTATATTTTCTCGCACAGGGAATCCGATGGAGTGACAGCTATTCGAAATGGACGTCATACCAGATAATGTTCTGTCTATCAATTTGCAGTGTCGTTCAGCTGTTTGCACACTTAGTTGGAGGAGTTGCGCTCTTGACAAACTGGGAGATGCCTTCGACTTTGAACCTGGTATAGTTATAATCTTGCGCAGCTGGATTGATGATGTGGTTCAATTTCATCAGTTGTTGCTTCACGCGGAATCTCACGTTCTGGACAGAAGAGTTTACATTTTTAGTGACATCCTTCGTGTAATTTATACGTCCCGTTTTTCCAACTTGGTACCATGAATGAGCCAGGTATACTGCCTTTATTCGGGAGTGCACAAGCCCCCCTTTTCACCCGCACTCGCTTCTACAGTATGGCACCACGCGGCGCGGTCTGTCGTGACCCTCTCTCATACAATCTCTCCCGACCCATGTGGCAGGCATCGAAATTCGTATGACCACCCTCCGATCGTCCGCATGACCGGGGATCATGCTCAGAGACGGTGGGTTTTTTTCGGAAATTCTCACCGTTCTCAGCTGTTTTGGTATTAATTCAAATATAATCGTAATGGGTAGTGTATAGATGAGCCATCGATTCGAAACACAAATTAATGTTCTGAAAGAATGACTTTTTCTGTTGAAAATAAAGAGAAAAAATGTTTTGTTAATTTCTTGGTAGCGAGAAGGATTGTGTAAAGCTTCGGGTAAACCCTAATCTCTGCCAACACGATGACATTTAAATTTACACCTAAACAACTGAACACGGTAAAAATTTTGGAAAAAATTTCACCGGCTCTGAAAATGATCGCTGGTCATGCGGACGATGGGACGGTGGTCATACGAAGGTCGATGCCTGCCACATGGGGTGAGAGAGATTGGATGGGAGAGGGTCACGGCAGACCGCGCCGCCGTGGTGCAATACTGTAGAAGCGAGTGCGGATATGTGCACTCCCGAATAAAAGCAGTATACTTAGATGACACCGGTAGTATGGTTTCCATTTTCATTTTAGTCTGACGCATGGACCAGGCGGCTGGCCGTGCGAGGTTGGCGGCCTCACTGGAGAATGGGGTTTCGATTCGCGCGGGGTGATCTACCGTCGCAGCCCCGTCCATTCATCAGACTAAAATGATTGCGCGCACTCTACTTGATCCTCTGAGGATGCGTTATTTTGGATGCAAAGAAGCTGAAAGTGATAAGACTAGAACAAAGAGACGCTATGTCATCAGACCTAGAAACCTTCGCTTTTCTCATTCCTCTTCTTCAGCCTCAGTATCGTTCATTGGTGCTGCAGGCACCTCTTGACAAAGTGATGCGCTGTTCACGGCTTAATTGGGTGGCTCTGTAGGCTGGATGTCGGACATCAGCCTCAAACGTGCGCGCGCCCACATCAACCAACGGGAGATTTTCTCATATTTTTCTTGCGAAAGGCCGCTCTCCCCCAAAGTTTGCGGATGTCGTGCTTGGTGTCTAGCTGCTAAAATTCTATTTCCTCTCACAGTCTTTGTATTCGTGACGGAGCCGACGTACGGCTATGTGAGTGTCTGCCAGTTTTCTACAGAATGTTGAGGCCACGGCTACAACAGTACACACGCCTAAAAACCTTCTGAATTACAGCTCACCACAGAGAGGATCCCACGCTGGTCGCAACTATACTTCTCAAAGCGTATAAGAACCCCAACGAACAGAATTATGGCACTTCGAAAACTGTTCATTTTGAATGAAAAAGGTTAAAAGCAATGTTCGCGATTACATAAGGTTCTCAGACTTCTCTCATCAAAACCTTTTATCTGGATTCATAGTAATAGTTCCTACATTGAAGACCGTACAAAAACCTTTATGCTGGGTCAAATGACCAGCCTTAAATCCGCCGGTACAGGTTGTGGCAAAAAATTTTGCACTCAGATAATGCTACGTAAAAACGATCGTAATGAGCATTCAAAAAAATTTACCATCTACAAATAACCTTAATGATTTATCTAGGAACAGTAAACACCCATTAGAACCCGAAACGTCCTCCTTTCTCTCAAATGTAGGCTGAGAGTCTCTTTGGGAACGCGTCTAAGGCGGCACGCAGATAGTCGACTTCAATATCTTCACATGCTTCTTTTGAACTGAGAGTCCAAACTGAGGTGACGCTTAGCACATGCCTTCGACTTCGGAACTGACAACACAGAGTTGTCTATGGGATTGAGGTGTATACTGTAAAGGCAGCATACAAGCTCGTAAACGTGATTGAGAGAACTGCGGAAATAAGATGGTATGGCCTAGAACACAACGCCTACACATTTTGAAGCATCAAAAAACGACGTACAACGGCGTTACACGAGTAAGAAGTTGGCCCCGCCCTTGTATTTTTCTGCTCCTGTATATACCGTCCTCCTACAGAACAGGGGTGCTGAACCATTCCCACCGTCGTCGATGTGTGTGGTTTATCTATTGTGCCTACCCTACCACGCACAAAGGTCGCCGACGGTGGGAATGACTCACCACCTCTGTTTTAGAGGACGCAAATACAGGGGCGGACAAATACAGGGGCGGAGCTGAATTTTCACTCGTTTAGTGGCATTGTGGGTCGTTTTTGACGCTTCAAAATGCGTAAGTGTTAAGTTCTGAGCCATGCCATTCTATTTCGTAGTCTCAATTACGTTTACGAGCGTGTATGCTGCTCTTAAGGCGGCCACTCCTCTGAGTCGATTTCCGCCGTGAGATTTGGCCCATGGCAGTACTTCTTAGATGAGGATGTTTTCCAGGTGGTTTTCGCTGTTTATTTGGCGCGCTTTTCCACGAAAATCAGTGGCATCTTGCCTTCAGCGGTGATCGCATCAAAAACTTTCCCAGTCCTACGAGCGATGCGTTCTCGTTCGCTGGCCTGTCTGAATTCTCGTGCAATTACCCTATTGTTTTGGTGGTTTACGAATTGGTCTGGTGGAAAAAGACTCCTCAGAGGAAAGGGAGGATGTTGCGGTGTCATGCCTCAGAAAAGCGATTCTGTAACGTCTTGCATCTCAGCAATCTGATCTTCTCCATTCTTCCAGTAAATTTGTGCGTTTTGTCATTTCGTAAGCTATTGCAGCTCATCGATCACAATTTGCCGGGAAGAACGAACAGAGATTCTAACCTTAGCAGCAATCTTTGTCATTGACTTTTTTGGGTCGCGAGTTATCCTTTCCCCAACCGCTTTCACCAGTTTTGGTGTAGTCGCAGTCCTCGGTCTCTCGCTAAGTGTTCTGTCCTCCGCAGTTTCAATTGTGTTAAAGCGAGAAAGATTGCTGAAGACTCTCTGCGAAATATTGAGACGCCTTGCGCTTTCTGCAAACGGGCATTCCCACAAATGTTGAGCGCGCATCGAGGCCCTTTGTTCTTTTCTCATCACCATTCCAAAACACATTTTGTTGACCGATAACCGTCAAAACCTTTCGATATTGACTTACCCGACCCAGACTAGCGCGATTTCAGACACTTTAATGCTTTTTTATACATCTGCTGAAACAGGGTACTGCAAGAGTCTTTGCCACACCTTGCGATTCGGAGATGGACGAGCCCACTCCACATATTCGGCACTAATGATTTTCACTTTCGAGGCCATCGCCTGGCTTGAAATCGGTGTTCTGTCAAAGTTCAAAGGCAATCGGTTAGGTCTGTACGGATATTTTAGTTTACTCGTTGATCAATATATTTTCAGGCCTGTTTCGACCATTAAGTTGTTCCTGTTTTTTGATTCCGCTTTCATTTCTTACTGTGACTATGAACTTGGGCTATACACAACATAAAACTCGGGCGGAGTTGTGCATCTGTGAACGAATTGAGGCTCTAGTAACATTTTCTAGCGTTTTTGGCGCGGAACCATCGCAGTTTTCTGCTATTCCCTCTGCAACTGTCTCCAATGCGATCACTACTTTTGAGTGGTGGAGTGGTGCCCGACTTGTTTCTCGGTCACTCGCAGCTAATGCACGAGAGGGAATCAAAGTTAAGGAAGAGGGTGTTAGGAAAGCAAAGATCGAGGCTTCCACTCAAATTTCATTGCTCACCTGACCGCGATTGAGCTCGTCGCATGCGTCTGTGTCAAGATGGCTTTCCCCTTAGAGCTGCATGTCGTTTATTTGAAGGTGCTGACAATGAGGTTCCACACTCGACAGGTGTAAAACGGGGTCTACTTTGAAAATTCGGGGTCTACTTTGAAACTTTCCGAGAACCACGAAATTCGTTTCTCAAAGTGCATTGTGTCATTTGAGGAAGCGTTGTCATTATCGGTGACTTCTCACAGTAAGACGATAGACTGAGAGGAGCATACGGTAAAAGTGTCGAGAGAATGGTAGAAAGCGAGCCAGGGCCGAAAACAGAACGGCTGCAAACAGGCGTTCTGAAGTCTTTATAACGCCTCATGCCTCCTATCCGGCCGCTCGACGAGAAGAAATCAGAACTTTGCCCGTATTCATGGAACACTGGGAGCCTCCCGGGGAGGTCCGAAGTCCACCCGCTGTTGGACGAGTGTTCGATGCTGCACCTTCCTGGCTTACCAGCAGGTAGGCAGGAAGGCTCACGGCTGGTTGGCGGGTAGGTAGGAGGGTTCTTAGTCACCTAGAAGGGGACCGGAGAGAGTTAAGGCTGCCTGCTACGTCGATCTCACGTTTCACAAAATGATGAATATCTCCATGGCAGGCAGCGAGCGCTCCGCCTGTCCACCCGCACAACTGGGGTCGGGTTTGGTATGCCCGCCGGAATTCATTGATAACGGAGGTGATACACAGCAGCCACTTACCCGGCGGTCTCCTCTCCTTTTCTGCAGGCGGCTACTCATGCCTGTCTCTGCTCTCACAGGTGGCTAAGAGGGGGCGGCCACTATTGAAATCACGACCGGGGAGGCACAAACAGGGGGCCATACATCGGGTTCGAGAAGGTTACGCGCCCTTCCTGCGCCCGCCGTTTCATTAATACGGCCACTGGTGATGACAGTTGTGAGCAGCAAGTGATCAGATCAAGGAATTACTGATTAGGGCAGTGCCCACGATGAAAACTATCTTCGATTTTCTACACGGAATTGAAAAACTGCGACCCAGTGCAACCACCAGGTCAACTAAATGGCATTGAGCGAGCCCCAATTGGCTCTATATGGCCCTATAAATTACTGCGCGACCGCAAGAGGCCCAGTTTACCAAACAGTCATCATCGAATTTAACATGTTGGATTTGATGGATTGCTATTGTGTAAACTGGGCTTCGTGCGCCCGTCCAGTCAGTTGTAGAGCTGCATAGGGCCCATTGGGGCTCGTTAAAAGGGGTTTCTCGACGTGGTTGTTGCACTGGGCCGCTATCCTTTCGGCTCCCGGTGGAAACGCGAGGTGAGCCTTCATCTGGACACTGCTTTTGAATGAGCTTGATTTGTGTTGATAGGTATCTTCTCCTCGTAGCGGTAATTTCTTCCACTCCCAGAAGTCAGCGTAGGCAAGGTTACACCTCTCCGTAAGAACAAAATACGGCTTTCTCGTTATTATTAAGCCTGCCTTGCTATAAAGGGACCTTTCGTATATCGTGAAGACCGTGGAGAACTTGAAAATTGAATCTATCTGGAACACGGCTCTTGAGTTGCATTTAGGCAGGACTTAAACGCGATGACAAGTAGGTTGAATTAAGTGCGAGGCGTCAAATTGCACACACCAGATGTTCAATTTTGTCCAATCGTTACTCCGCTCTATTTTTGTACATTCCAGGTTATTGGCTCGTTCTTATCAGCCGCTTGGGTGACGTCTAATGCGTTCGGAATATTACTCGCTATTCACCGCATGCTTAGTGTCACCGTTCCAAATACGGAAGCGATCTGCTTCAGTGGAGTGTGTAAAAAGGTAGATGTACAACCACTCCAGAAGTACCCCATTCTAGATATTTTTGCGACTACATATACATTTTATAAGCCGTTAACCTTCAGATTATTACAAAAGGAGTTACCTTGTAGTTCTCCTTTTTCCTAATCAATTCCCCAACACGAGCACATTTGCAAAATTTTGACTTCAGATTATTTTCGGGTTGCCATCTGCAATATTTCCCTGCTACTGTGTCAGCCAATGGTTTGGATTAGCGCACTTCATCTTCACCAATGAAAATTTTTCTTGGGACTACGACGAGTCGCTCATATTTTCTGCACCGTTTGCAAAGATTGGTCGGTTACGTTTTTTGATGAGACGAGTCAATAAAATGAGACTTAAACGAGAAGAACAAATTCTAGAGGGTATAGTACCCGCGCTCCACCACCCTCCATCCTATACGAACCATGATTCATGGATACTTCCCAAATACAAATGACCATTGTTAATACATAGTGACCCATCATGTTGATATCAAAATCTGGCAACAATATATATGTCTGATGTGCTTTGCTGCTGTCGCGCGTCGCCAAACAAATGAACTGACAAGGGAAGTATACAAAGCGTAGGTCGGATCTGCCAAAACTACTAGTGTCGTTAGTATCTCTCGTGGCTCAATAGTAAAACTGCGCAGTATCCCGCCCCGAGCCGCAGGTTCCAAGAAGTTACAAGCTTAAAAACTCATTTTTTGTGCTTTTTGTACCTTCCAAAAAGCGCGTTAGTCGTCGGAAAATCCGGAAACGGACCTTATAAATGTGTTCAGCGCCAAAAACTACCCCACTGAGCAAAGTTTGGGTGAACGCACATTTTCCATACTCTGTCCAGACAGATAGCGTTTTGGACTTGTACAGATTTTCGGTTGGGCGCTTGTTTCTACCAATTGAGGGCTCAGCAAGCGTTTTAGAAAAATGTTCCAGATATGACTTCAAATTCTCGCAGGTGGGTTTTTTTGGGGTGCTGATCACGATTGTCTGGTTAATTAGTCGATTTTTCAAAGTTTTCGGCTAATTTCGTTTGAAGCTTCCGAACCGGGGAAAATTTTGAGGGAAAACGCCACCTTCGAGATTTCCGGTTTTCTACGATAGATATGTATCAGAATCATTTGCTGAGGGTTATTTGGAGTGCTTAACACGAATCTGGAGTCCATTCATCGATTTTTTGCAGATTACGGTAGATTAAGGTATACGGTAGTTTGGTCAAAATCTCAGATTTTACTCAAAATTCGTAAACGGGGGTTATTCGGGGTGGAGAATACGAATTTAACGTCCATTTGTCGATTTTCAAAATACTAAGGTGGGTTTTGACCCCTAAATGAGATGTTACCTACCGTAACCCACAGTAAACCTCAAAATTCCGACAAATGGACTCCAGATTCGTGTTCACCACCACAGAGTACCCCAACATACAACTTTTGAGCCTAATCCGAGAAAATTTTTTGAAACTCTAAAAAAAGCCTGATGTATGGTTTCCGATTTCGTTTTAGTCTGACGCATGGACCAGACGGCTGGCCGTGCGGGGTTGGCGGCCTCACTGGAGAATGGGGTTTCGATTCGCGCCGGGTGATCTACCGTCGCAGCCCCGTCCAATCATCAGACTAAAATGATTACGCGAACTCTAAAGTGTGCCCGAATGAGAATGGCGACCCACCCGGCGGCGTGCTTGGCAGGCGGCCGTCGCATGTGTCGCCCTCGGACGAGTGTTGGATTTCAACGACGGCCGTCCTCTCTCCCACTGATTGATCGGCGCAGTGCTTGCTGCCAGCCGGTGCCGGCCTCGTTCGTTGTCGATGGCGGTAGGGACTTTTCGCATGCTCGTCCGAGAGCGGCAAACGCGACGGCCGCCTGCCAAGCACGCCGGCCGCGTGGGCAGCCATTCTCATTCGGACGCACCTTACGTACCCTTGCCTTTTCGCGAGGCTTGGAAAATGTCCATAACTTTTTTGAACCTGCGGCTCGGGGCGGGATACTGCGCATTTTTACTATTGAGCCGGAAGAGACACTAACCATACTAGTCGTTTTGGCAGATCCGACCTAAGCTTTTTATACTTCCCTTGTGAGATTCACCTTGCGCAAAAGAATGTAGAAAGCGTTGATTTTATTAGCCGCGTTTTCGGGTATTACAGTGGTTCTCGCTCAGGTGGTAGTTTCCCACTTACAGCAGTGTAGCGCCATAAATGCACTCCAAATTACATTGCAAGAAGTAAAAGACGTGTCAGCGCACCGCAAGTAGGAAATGAAATCTCTCACTCCGTGCGGGTGCATCAATAATCAGCAAACAGTTCGTCGAGCACCGTTGAGCTTTGTTCCTAAGTTTCGAAGGGACATCTGTGTTCAAGTAAATCTAGGCAGTTGCGAAATCAAAGACAGCTTACACGCTAAAAATGATATCAATACTATGGCATAAATCGCCGGTTCGAAGCTTTCATTATCGAAAACTGAAGAAAAAACGGCGAACACTCGACGCGAATTAAGAAATAACTGGGTTATTCTGTATCGGAGTGGAAGTGGAGGTGGCACACCGCAGCAGACAGTCTTGGTTGAGATGGAGAAGTCAATAGACTTGTACAGTTCATCTACGCAATCGCGTTCAGGCCGCAAAGTGCACGCTGATTGCGAAAGCATTCGTGGCGAAAAAGGCAAAACCGCCCGCAGTGATCCGACATCACTGGCTGAGGATCCTCGATATCTCGTGGCAACCCGCTTTCGCAGTCAGCGTGCGCTTTGCGGACTGAACGCGATTGCGTAGATGAACTGTACTGCTTGAACTACTCAGGAAAATCAAAACAAGTTACTTGTGATATATAGGTAAATTACTCGAATGTCTCAAGTAACTTACATTTATATTACATGTTACATACACTTATATTACATGTAACTTGAATTTATATTACATGTAAGTTACACTTATGTCACATGTAACTGACCCCGCGAGTGCGCCGTACATCAAATTTGGAAATATCTTCTTGGGCAATTTAAGTTACTTGCGACTAATATTGTGCAATTTAAAATACATGTAGCATATTGGAGGCGCGCTGCACGCAGTGTCCTCTCACAAAAAGCGAAAAAAAGTTACTTGTAACATATCTAAGCTGATGTTAGTTACTTGCGACTCATCTCACGTCATTTAAGTTACATGCCACCCATCGACAGGACACTGCGTGCAATGTGCCTCCGATATGTTACATGTAACTTAAATGGCACAATATAAATCGCAAGTAAGTTACATAGGTTCAGGTATGTTACAAGCAACTAGTTCTCCGTCTTTTTATATTACAAGCAACTTGTTTTCATTTTTCTGAGTAGTCGAATAGACCGCAGTTTGGGAACGGGGTCTTGGAGAAAAAGTGACTGAGAGATGGTGGAGTCGTTATTCATAATAGCTTTATTTAGACAATTTCGCGGTAATACTTTTTCTCATGATTCCTGCCGTATGCTCTCTGCTCTCTGGTTAACAAGATTAACCCGTTTTTCTAACAAATCGAAAAGAATTAAGACAATACCTATTCCCACTGTTATCGTTATTCTTAATAACTTTATTCAGATAATTTCACGGTGTTCTTTTTTCTCATGATTGCTGCCGTATGCTACTCAGTCATATTTTATTCGCTATCGAAAAAGGTGAGCCAAACATTATTCTTCCCCCATTATAGCGCTACCCTTTTTCCTCATCGGCTAAATTGTCTCCCAATTTACAGGGTCGCTGCAAGCGTAGAGAGCTGTACTTCACGATTCAGGTGAGCTTCTACAGTTGGTCACTTCATTTCAGTTTTATTTCACACTGGCGAAAATTGTGCAATGTGGTCTCAGCACTTTGCGTCCTACAAGCTTTTCCTGCTTTGAGTTTGAGGGGGGGGGGACCGCCGATTGCCGATTTTGTTCATAGCCCTTGGCATTCGATTAGAAAGCTGGACTCGGCGAGAGCAGCGTCGCGGCATCCCACTTAAGTTACACAGAACATACTTCGCGACATTAAAAACTTTAAAGTAGTGAAAAAATGCATAAATTCAATCTCTGAGGAGCGTGCTGATCCATATGCTTGGGACAATTTCTAAACTCTGTGGTATGGAGACCTAGAATCGTCCTTCTTATTCATTATCCTTACATATTATAATCGGTCAGACATATAACGTGATTATAATACGGGCGATCATCTTGCCGAACCGGGAGAGTTTTTGCGAATTGCTTAAACGTCCTGTACTTCCACCTAATCGCAGAACATTTTGAAATTAGGGTGAGTTCGACGCCACGAATATGAACCTTGTCTTTCTCTGTGCATGACTTCAAAGTCTTTGGTGGAAGCAGCTCGCAATAATTTGCCGGAGATTGAGGACTTCATGTAATGCGAAGGTTGCATCGTTCAAGACAGTCGGCATGTTGTATAAGATGAGGTCTAGGGCCTCCTCGAAAAGTTCTGCATTTTGTAGATCTCAAAATGCGAGCGTGCCTCCGCGGAGCTACATGGTTATCTGCATTTATATCTCGCCATTATCGGTGCCCGATGCTGTCCTTTTGTCAGATACTTTTTCAGAATTTTCGATTGCGTCTCAATTGAGCTATAATTTGACGATTTTGGGGTATCGCAGCGCACACGGAAACGATTTCCGTCACAAAGTAGTTGAAGACGCTAGGAAATGCGCGTGGTAGACCGCGAGAGTCGCGTATCCATCACATTCTAATCACCTAGCACTAGTATGATTAGCTCGAGATAAAATTTCTGATTTCTGCTACAGGTTTTCGTTTATTGTCTGTTTTGTGCTCTCATATTTATTCTATGGGAGTTTTTGGAACCAGTACTTGAGCCAAAGCCGTTTATATATTTCTGGACAAACCTACCGTGGCCTATCTGGAATGGAGTACACTCAATTATTTGCCTTCTATTCAATAAGTAGGATCTGTTTCCACCTTAAACAATTTCTCCTCTAAAATCACTTGCACAACTCAGCAGTTCTATCAATGTTCGACACATTGACCGTGTCGGCATCTCATAAAGTGCTTCTGACGTCTGAAGTTGAGATTGGACTTTTGATTGGCTGTGCAGCTTTGGCGCTATATTCACTGATTTTGCGGGTACCTCAGAGGGATTAGTTCCTTTCACGATCAGCGAATTATTTGATATTTTCTGTACAAGTGTGAAAACATTCATAATCTGTGGGGGTCGCTGTGGCCTCTTTCTGTTTTTGAAAGAGTATGCGCTTGTCTTCCGCAACCACAATCAACTTTACGAGCTAGATGGTATGACGTTGAGTTTTAATGTGTTTTCAGATGTGTCCGCGAGAAGACAAAAGATCTTTTATTGTGTCGGGTAAAGGAATGTCGTCTATTTGCGAAAGCATCAAACAGCTTTCTACCGGATACTCAGCGCGGTCGTGCACACGGGGTTTTGACGCGATTCTAACCGCTTGATACTGTAGAGGTTATTGTTCTTTCTTGGATTCAGCATGCACTGTAAACGACTGTTTTGTTTTTTCTTGTTACATACAAAAACTGTGCTTTCTTGTCTTTAAGGTGAGTTTCGTCCAATGTGCATATATTGGATACATCTACCCAACCAAGTTCAAACGCTATTCAGACGCTATACCATTCCTGGTTAGAACAACTTATACTCACACGAGTATGACCCTGAATGAATGACGCGTGTGAGTTGCTAATGTAGAGTTGGGTCGGAGTTTTCCATCTAGAATGATTCGGAACCCGCACGAGAAACGCTCGCCGTCGGCAGTGAATATTGGACTGCGAGCGTAGAGGGTGCGACTGAATATTCCGAGTCAACTCTACATATCCTCTAATTCAGAGCTGAATTCAGTCCGTTGCTTAGCGCGCTTGTGCAGAGCGAGGGAAGAGACAGCGACAAAGCGTGGCGATGTAGGATACACAGCATACGCGAGCAAATGCACGCGATAAGTGGAAATAACTCTCACGCGTTGTAAGAGAATGCGTACTCGCCTTTTCATTATTTGGGCTTAGTGCCGGCATCTTGAGTATAATCGACATCCGCTGATTCTATGTGAGTTGGCGTTCAGAAGTTCTCACGCTTGCCGGCTATCGCCGGCCTCTGTCGCTGGAGTCCGGTTGCGCCGACCCATGAGCTCGTTTCGACGACAACGCTCGAGCAATCAGAAGTTACTAAGCATTTCAAACCTTGCAAACCTTGCTAACCTACTTTCTTATGCAGTTGCATACCGACCCTTCTCTAGTTTTAAGAGGTCCTAAAATGGTAGCTCATTTATATCCATTTCTGTCATGATAAAGACAACCGCTGTTTCAGATTTACTAAAGGCCTAAATGACCAACCGACACCCTGCTACTTTTATTGCCAAATGAAGTATAATGATGTTTGTGTTTTCTGGATGCATATTTTTATTAACTCACATTTCCATCGTATATGAACCCGATTTAGAAAGGTTGGTGCATATAAACAGCTACGCAGTTGAAATGAATGGTTAAGGGGGAGGGGACTTGAAGGAAGGGGTGGTATACACTCTCTTATAGACGCACAAAACGATTTTGAAGTTCTGCTCTCACCCACTTCGGTCCCGCACACTTTCTACGGTGTCCAGCGCACTCCCACTTGGGTCCCGCATACTCCCTATGGCGTCTGGCGCACTCCCACTTGGGTCCCACACACTTTACACGGCATCCGGCTCACTCCCACTTCGGTCCCGCACACTTCCTACGACGTCCGCCGCACTCACATTTGGGTCCTACACACTTCCTGCGGCGTCCTGCGCGTTCCCACGTGAGTCCCGCAAACTTTCTACGGCGTCCTGCGCACTCCCAATTGGGTCCCGCACACATTCTACGTCGTCGGCCACACTCTACCTTGCGTACCGCACACTTTTTATGGCGTCCTGCGCACTCCCACTTGGGTCTCGAACACTTTTTATGAGTCCTGCGCACTTCCACTTGTGTACCGCACACTTTCTACGGCGTCCGGCGCACTCTATCTTGGGTCCCTAATGCTATCTACGGCGTCCGGTGCACTTCCACTTGGGTCCCGCACACTTTCTTCGGCGTCCGGCGCACTCGCATTTGGGTCCCACATACTTTCTCTGGCGTCCGGCGCACTCCCACTTGGGTCCCGCACATTTTCTACGGCGTCCGGCGCACTCTACCTTGGGTCCCGCACACTTTCTACGGCGTTCTGCGCACTCCTACTTGGGTCCCGCACATTTTCTATGGCGTCCAGCGCACTCTATCTTGGGTCCCGCATGCCATCTACGGCGTCCGGCGCACTTCCACTTGGGTCCCGCATACTTTCTATGGCGTCCCGCGCACTCCCACTTGGGTCCCGCACACTTTTCTAAGGCGTCCGGCGCCCTCTACCTTGGGTCCCGCACACTTTCTACGGCGTTCTGCGCACTCCTACTTGGGTCCCGCACATTTTCTATGGCGTCCTGAGCACTCCCACTTGGGTCCCGCACGCTTTCTTCGGCGTCCGGCGTACTCGCATTTGGGTCCCACCTACTTTATCTGGCGTCCGGCGCACTCTACCTTGGGTCCCGCACACTTTCTACGGCGTTCTGCGCACTCTTACTTGGGTCCCGCACATTTTCTATGGCGTCCTGAGCACTCCCACTTGGGTCCCGCCCACTTTCTTCGACGTCCGGCGCCCTCTACCTTGGTCCCGCACACTTTCTACGGCATTTGGCGCACTTCCCCTTGGATCCCGCATACTCCCTACGGCGTCCTGCACACTCTCCCTTGGGTCCCGCACACTTTCTTCGGCGTCTTGCGCACTCCCACTTGGGTCCCGCACACTTTCTACGGCGTCCTACGCACTTCCACTTGGGTCCCGCACACTTTCTACGGCGTTCTGCGCGCTCTTGAGCCCGTACCCGTTAGGTCGCCCGTCTTGAAAGTCAAGCCGAATAAACGGTCAAACAAACACACAGAGAAACGCACACATACATACATCAGCGGCGTCGGCCGGCTGACGCCGGCCTCTGCCGCTGGGGTCCGGCTACGCCGGCCCATTTGCCGGCTTCGCCTGCATCTTAAGTATTATAAGGCGAATGAATCAAACTCCGCTGATTCTATGTGAGATGGTGTTCGAAGTTCTCACGCTTGCCGGCTATCGCCGGCCTCTGTTGCTGGAGTACGGTTGCGCCAGACAATGAGCTGGTTTCGACGAAAACGCTCAAACAATCAGAAATTACAAACCATTTCAAACCTTGCAAACCCTACTAATCTCCTTTCTTATGCAGTTGCACGCCGACCCTTCCTTAGCTCTTAGAGGTCCTAAAGTGGTAGTTCATTTATATTCAATTCTGTCAAGATAAAGACAACCGCTGTTTGAGATTTAGCAAACGCCTCCATGACCAACCGACACCCTGCTACCTTTATTGCCAAATGAAGTGTAATGATGTTTGTGCTTTCTGGATGCATATTTTGATTAACTCAGATTTCCGTCGTATATAAACCCGATTTAGAAAGGTTGGTGCATATAAACAGCTAAGCAGTTGAAATGAGTGGTTAAGGGGGAGGGGACGTGAAGAAAGGGGTGATTTACACTCTCTTATAGATGCACAAAACGATTTTGAAGCTCTGCGCTAACCTACTTCGGTCCCGCACACTTTCTACGGCGTCCGGCGCAATTGCATTTGAGTTCCACACACTTTCTACGACGCCCTGCGCACTTCAATTTGGGTCCCGCACACTGTTTCGGCGTCCGGCGCAATCGCTTTGGGTCCCACACACTTTCAACGGCGTCCGCCGCACTTCAATTTGGGTCCCAAACACTGTTTCGGCGTCCGGCGCAATCGCTTCGGGTCCCGCACACTTTTTACGGCGTCCTGCGCACTCCCACTTGGGACCCGCACACTTTCTACGGCGTCCTGTGCAATTCCACTTGGATCCCGCACACTTTTTATGGCGTCCCGCGCGTTCTACCTTAGGTCCCGCACCCTTTCTACGACGTCCTGCGCACTTCAATTTGGGTCCCGCACACTTTCTTCAGCGTCCGGCGCAATCGCATTTGGGTCCCACACACTTTCTACGGGGTCCGCCGCATTCTACCTTGGGTCCCGCACACTTTCTACGGCGTCCTGCGCACTCCCACTTGGGTTCCGCACACTTTCTACGGCGTCCTGTGCACTCCCACTTGGGTCCCGCACACTTTTTATGAGTTCTGCGCACTCGCATTCGGGTCCCACACACTTTCTACGGTGTCCGGCGGGCTCCCCCTTGGGTCACGCACACTTTCTACGGCGTCCGGCGGGCTCCCCCTTGGGTCACGCACACTTTCTACGGCATACAGAGCACTCCCATTTGGGTCCCGCCCACTTTCTCCGGCGTCAGGCGCACTTACATTCGGGACCCACACACTTTCTACGGCGTCCAGCGCACTCTACCTTGGGTCCCGCACACTTTTTACGGCGTCCTGCGCACTCTACCTTGGGTCCTGCACACTTTCTACGGTGTCCTGAGCACTCGCATTCGGGTCCCACACACTTTCTACGGCGTCCGGCGGGCTCCCCCTTGGGTCACGCACACTTTCTACGGCATACAAAGCACTCCCATTTGGGTCCCGCCCACTTTCTCCGGCGTCTGGCGCACTTACGTTCGGGTCCCACACACTTTCTACGGCGTCCAGCGCACTCTACCTTGGGTCCCGCACACTTTCTACGGCGCCCGGCGGGCTCCCCCTTGGGTCACGCACACTTTCTACGGCATACAGAGCGCTCCCATTTGGGTCCCGCCCACTTTCTCCGGCGTCTGGCGCACTTACATTCGGGTCCCACACACTTTCTCCGGCGTCCAGCGCACTCTACCTTGGGTCCCGCACACTTTCTACGGCGTCCGGCGCACTCTACCTTGGGTCCCGCACACTTTTTACGGCGTCCTAAGCTTTCCCGTTTGGGACCCGCAAATTTTCTACGGCGTCCGGCGCACCTACATTAGGGTCCCACACACTCTCTACGGCGTACGGCACACTCTACCTTGGGTCCCGCACACATTCTACGGCGTCCGGCGCACTCTACCGTGGGTCCCGCACACTTTCTACGGCGTCCGGCGCACTCTACATTGGGTCCCGCACACTTTCTACGGTGTCCTGAGCACTCCCACTTGGGTCCCGACCATTTTCTACGGCGTCTGGCGCACTTACATTCGGGTCCCACACGCTTTCTACGGCGTCCGGCGCACTCTACCTTTGGTCCCGCACACTATTACGGCGTCCGGCGCACTCTACCTTGTCTCCCGCACACTTCTACGGCGACCGGCACACTCTACCTTGGGTCCCACACACTTCTACGGCGACCGGCACACTCTACCTTGGGTCCTGCACACTTTCTACGGCGTCCGGCGCACTCTACCTTGGGTCCCACACACTTCTACGGCGACCGGCACACTCTACCTTGGGTCCCACACACTTCTACGGCGACCGGCACACTCTACCTTGGGTCCCGCACACTTTCTACGGCGTCCGGCGCACTCTACCTTGGGTCCGGCACAATTTCTACGGCGTCCTGCACACTCTACCTTGGGTCCCGCACACTTTCTACGGCATACAGAGCACTCCCATTAGGGTCTCGCCCACTTTCTCCGGCGTCTGGCGCACTTACATTCGGGACCCACACACTTTCTACGGCGTCCGGCGCACTCTGCCTTTGGTCCCGCACACTTTTACGGCGTCCGGCGCACTCTACCTTGGGTCCCGCACGTTTTCTACTGCGTCCTGAGCTCTCCCATATGGGTCCCGCAAATTTTCTACAGCGTCCGGTGCACTCTACCTTGGGTCCCGCACACCTTTACGGCGTCCGGCGCACTCTACCTTGGGTCCCGCACACTTTCTACGGCGTCTGGCGCACTTACTTTCGGGTCCCACACACTTTCTACGGCGTCCGGCGCACTCTACCTTGGGTCCCGCACACTTTCTACGGCGTCCTGAGCTTTCCCATTTGGGTCCCGCGAATTTTCTACGGCATCCGGCGCACTCAGCATTGGGTCCCGCACACTTTCGACGGCGCCCTGCGCACTCGCATTCGGGTCCCACACATTTTCTACGGCGTCCGGCGGGCTCCCCTTGGGTCCCGCACACTTTCTACGGCATACAGAGCACTCCCATTTGGGTCCCGCCCATTTTCTCCGGCGTCTGGCGCACTTACGTTCGGGTCCCACACACTTTCTACGGCGTCCGGCGCACTTTACCTAGGGTCCCACATACTTTCTACGGCGTTCTGCGCGCTCTTGATCCCGTACCCGTAAGGTCGCCCGTCTTGAAAGTCAAGGCGAATAAACGGTCAAACAAACACACAGAGAAACGCATACATACATACATACACACACGCACACACAAATTTATCAAAATATCGCTCCAGCCGCGAAGCGGCTGGAGAGGTTTGGTTTTGCCTAGGCTTTGTGATCACTTAGAATTTTATAAAATAGTTTATAGAATCTTTGAAACAAAACTTCTGAAGATTTTATTCTGGATATAAGTGAAGGGGTCCAGAAGACGCCTGCTGTCCAAATTTCAGCCAAATCGGTTCACAAATAACAAAGTTGTGAGCCCGAAAGCTTAAGAAATTTTCATGGTGTGCGCCGTAGGCCGTGAGCCGTAGGGCGTAGGCCGTGGGCCGTAGGCCGTGGGCCGTAGGCCGTGGGCCGTAGGCCGTGGGCCGTAGGCCGTGGGCCGTAGGCCGTGGGCCGTCACGCTTTTCATTCCTCACTGCTAGTATCCACTGCCAATGGTCACAGGCGGTCAATTTCAGGCAGGTAAGTTGGTAGGGGGGACGCAGGCTGGTGAAAGTACATCTGGCTTCTGATGACGTCACCGGGACGTCGTGAAAAGTGCATCTGGCTTCTGATGACGTCACCGGGACGTCGTGAAAAGTGCATCTGGCTTCTGACGACGTCACCGGGACGTCGTGAAAAGTGCATTTGGCTTCTGATGACGTCACCGGGACGTCGTGAAAAGTGCATCTGGCTTCTGATGACGTCACCGGGACGTCGCGAAAAGTGCTTCGGGCTTCTGATGACGTCATCGGGACGTCGTGAAAAGTGCTTCGGGCTTCTGATGACGTCACCGGGACGTCGTGAAAAGTGCATCTGGCTTCTGATGACGTCACCGGGACGTCGTGAAAAGTGCATCTGGCTTCTGACGACGTCACCGGGACGTCGTGAAAAGTGCTTCGGGCTTCTGATGACGTCATCGGGACGTCGTGAAAAGTGCTTCGGGCTTCTGATGACGTCACCGGGACGTCGTGAAAAGTGCATCTGGCTTCTGATGACGTCACCGGGACGTCGTGAAAAGTGCATCTGGCTTCTGACGACGTCACCGGGACGTCGTGAAAAGTGCATCTGGCTTCTGATGACGTCACCGGGACGTCGTGAAAAGTGCATCTGGCTTCTGATGACGTCACCGGGACGTCGTGAAAAGTGCATCTGGCTTCTGACGACGTCACCGGGACGTCGTGAAAAGTGCATCTGACTTCTGATGGCGTCACCGGGACGTCGTGAAAAGTGCATCTGGCTTCTGATGACGTCACCGGGACGTCGTGAAAAGTGCATCTGGCTTCTGACGACGTCACCGGGACGTCGTGAAAAGTGCATCTGGCTTCTGATGACGTCACCGGGACGTCGTGAAAAGTGCATCTGGCTTCTGATGACGTCACCGGGACGTCGTGAAAAGTACATCTGGCTTCTGATGACGTCACCGGGACGTCGTGAAAAGTACATCTGGCTTCTGATGACGTCACCGGGACGTCGTGAAAAGTGCATCTGGCTTCTGATGACGTCACCGGGACGTCGTGAAAAGTGCATCTGGCTTCCGATGACGTCACCGGGACGTCGTGAAAAGTACATCTGGCTTCTGATGACGTCACCGGGACGTCGTGAAAAGTGCATCTGGCTTCTGATGACGTCACCGGGACGTCGTGAAAAGTGCATCTGGCTTCTGACGACGTCACCGGGACGTCGTGAAAAGTGCATCTGACTTCTGATGACGTCACCGGGACGTCGTGAAAAGTGCATCTGGCTTCTGATGACGTCACCGGGACGTCGTGAAAAGTGCATCTGGCTTCTGACGACGTCACTGGGACGTCGTGAAAAGTGCATCTGGCTTCTGATGACGTCACCGGGACGTCGTGAAAAGTGCATCTGGCTTCTGATGACGTCACCGGGACGTCGTGAAAAGTACATCTGGCTTCTGATGACGTCACCGGGACGTCGTGAAAAGTACATCTGGCTTCTGATGACGTCACCGGGACGTCGTGAAAAGTGCATCTGGCTTCCGATGACGTCACCGGGACGTCGTGAAAAGTACATCTGGCTTCTGATGACGTCACCGGGACGTCGTGAAAAGTGCATCTGGCTTCTGATGACGTCACCGGGACGTCGTGGAAAGTGCATCTGGCTTCTGATGACGTCACCGGGACGTCGTGAAAAGTGCATCTGGCTTCCGATGACGTCACCGGGACGTCGTGAAAAGTACATCTGGCTTCTGATGACGTCACCGGGACGTCGTGAAAAGTGCATCTGGCTTCTGATGACGTCACCGGGACGTCGTAAAAAGTGCATCTGGCTTCTGATGACGTCACCGTGACATCGTGAAAAGTGCATCTGCCTTCTGATGACGTCACCGGGACGTCGTGAAAAGTGCATCTGGCTTCTGATGACGTCACCGGGACGTCGTGAAAAGTGCATCTGGCTTCTGATGACGTCACCGGGACGTCGTGAAAAGTACATATGGCTTCTGATGACGTCACCGGGACGTCGTGAAAAGTGCTTCGGGCTTCTGATGACGTCATCGGGACGTCATGAAAAGTGCATCTGGCTTCTGATGACGTCATCGGAACGTCGTGAAAAGTGCATCTGGCTTCTGATGACGTCATCGGAACGTCGTGAAAAGTGCTTCGGGCTTCTGATGACGTCATCGGGACGTCGTCAAAAGTGCTTCGGGCTTCTGATGACGTCATCGGGACGTCGTGAAAAGTGCATCTGGCTTCTGATGACGTCATCGGGACGTCGTGAAAAGTGCTTCGGGCTTCTGATGACGTCATCGGGACGTCGTGGAATCCCGTAGAAAGGGCAGGTATTTGGGACCCGTTGCTGGTCATCCGAGAAGTTGTGCAAACCACCCCGTAGAGTGATTAGGAGTCCCGGACCCGCCGCTGCTCATCCGTAAAAATGTGCAGGACACCCCGGAGAGTGAGCAAGAGCCCAGACTCGATGCTAGCTATCCGAGAAACCATACAGGGTACCCCAAAGAATGAGCAAGAGTCTTGAGCTTTGCGATAGTCGTCTGAGATAGTGTGCTGGATGCATCGGAATTAGCGCAGGAGTCTGAGAACACCTTGCAAAACTTCTGTAAATGTGTAAGGATGACAAGCATAGCGTGCAGAAAGCTTGAGATGTTATGTAGGTCATGTTGCCAGGCTGCTTTTCAGTTTCGTAAAGCGCTCAGGCCGTTCACACAACCCCATTTTGAGTGCTTCCTCATTCTTCTTCACCAGCCTACTGATTTTTTCTGAAATAAATGGTACTTGTTTATCAGCATCCAAATTCGAAAACAAATTCGTTAGAACTATCTCCATTAGCAGCTCAGCAGAGCTTTTCCATATCAAATTCATGGAATCGAAGCGGCTGTTCTGCGAAGCAATGGGGCGGCGGAAACGAAATAATGAGCATAGGAAACCGCTTCGTTCCACTGATATGAAAGTGCCCAGACGGAATGAAAGGTAGTTTTTGACTATGCAGGTTTTGAGCTAAATTTATTCGAAAGCGTAGAACTGCGGGCAGAGTCTGCATCCGGCTGTAGGCCAGCTGGCTTTCATGATTATCGACCGGGCTGGCTACGTATGAGCGTGCAACTATAACTAGGGCCTAATGCTCCTATCAGGTTGGTTGATAAAACCACCGTGGCCAACCCGTTCGATACGCATGAAAAACATGGCGGTTGCAAATAACACCCTGTGCAGCCAGCTGTGGCTGACGCGATCAATATGAATGAAATATGGGGAACGATATCATGGATATCATTCATTTCTTAGCTTATATCATCTGAACATCGGTCGTGTCAGCCACATCGGGTGATTTTTCTGAGATAGTTTTACAACAGTTTGGGTCATTGATTCTTGTGACCACAGAAAGAGGACTGATCTAGTGGGGAGATGGAGAGGTCTTTGTTCGAAATTCTTGCATAGGATATTACTGCGTAATATCAAGAAAAAGTGAACAATTCTGTAAAAAAGGGGTCTTCCAAGCAAAAGAGGTTTGGTTCGCGTTACAAATGTTTCAACAAAAAAGGAACAATATGAAAAGGGAGAGTCTACAAAAAATGAACAATATTCTCTAAAAACTCTTTTCTTTGTCAAAAATTCTCAACAGCGGAAACAAACCGTTGTGGTATTTTACGTGGAAGAATTGAATGGTTTCCTAAAACAATTTGGCATCATCTCCTTTTTTAATGATCGCTATTAGGTACACATGCATATATGCATATTTTATCGGCACTCACATAATCAAAGTTCTTCATGGAGCCGAACGCGCTTCCTCATAGAGAACCGCAACGGTTTGTTTCCGCTGTTGAGAAGTTTTGACAAAGAAAAGAGTTTTTAGAGAATATTGTTCATTTTTTGTAGACTCTCCCTTTTCATATTGTTCCTTTTTTGTTGAGACATTTGTAACGCGAACCAAACCTCTTTTGCTTGGAAGACCCCTTTTTTACAGAATATATATAGTAGGATACATACATACACACACGCACACACAAATTTACCAAAATATTTATAGTAGGATGTTCCGGCGTCAATGTGCTGGTTTTGTGTGGTCAAAACCGTTCAACATCTCATTGTCCTTCAGGCTCGGCCCATAAGTGGCGAGAGCGTGCGATTACGCAAAATCGATGGTGATCGTGGGCACACGGTTTGCTAGCCGCTCACAGGCGCTGCTTCTCGCGGGCTTGCTCCACCACCACGAAGCAAGCAGCGAATTTCAAGCTTACTGCTCCATCACTAAAGCAGGTGGCTGTAAACCTGTAGCAAAACTACTGCTCTTGTTTTCCATAATCCCACAACGGAAGTCGGAAACTAAGGGAAATCATCAGCCGTTGCGCCGACTGGAGCGAGTGATCACCCGATCAAACGTTTTCAATCGAATGAACACGACGTAGTGGTGTTTGCCTGTGTTGATTTTCGGGGACGGGCTGCTCCGGCGTTGAGGAGCGTCGAGAGGAGCACAACAGCGGTAACGTCCGCTCTCGCCAAGTATGTACATATGCTGCCTTGATTCCACTCATTCTGCCGCACTTGGTGAGCTAACGCTGCAACGCCACCAATTGCAACACATTTCCTGACTACCCATTTGCTACCAAGTTTCCTTGACAAACAAAACATGCTGATCAAAGTAGATACAGGAAAATTCAGAGAGAAAGCGTTCCCACTGTTGTGCGCCACTCAACGCTCCTTAAAGGCACAGTCTAACCTCAGAGGTAATTTTCGATATCTTGGTCCGGTCGCCGTCTATAACAACCCTGCCAAGTGCGAAATCTCAATTCGCTGAATTAAGCGAGAAAAAGCGAGGAAAAAGTCGGCCACGCCCCTTGAAAGAAAAAATGGGTAACGCCCACTGACAGGTTTCCGACCTCATTAGAGAAGAGACGCGAGCATGATTTTGTTCAAAATCTGTGTTCTTCCGTTTGTTTTCGGTCTGGCTTTATATTGTGACCTTATTCGAAATGATGACTGTGAATAACGAGAAAATACAGGCTCGAGAAAACTCGTCCGCGAACCAGTTCAAGTTTAAAAATTTTGAGCAGCCGTAACTCAGTTCGTAGTGAATTCTGAGCGATTCCGGAGACACCATTGTGATCAGCGTGAAATTTTCTCCAAGAAGGCTAAAATGCGGAAAATCGATTCTGAATGGATGCCCACAAACGCAAATTAACAAGAGGAAAACATTCCATGGCTGGTGTTGATTCGATTGAAAACTTTTGAACGGATGGTGGTCAGTCACTCGAGTCGGCATGTTGACTGACCATTTTCCATAGTTTAAGATGGCCGTGGTGGAATTATGAGAAACGAGCGCTAAAGAATTGAATCAGATCTGGTGTTCCCTGCTTTTTCAGTGGAGCATGGAGTTTGAAACTTGCTTCTTCCTTCGGCGCGCGCCAGAGAGCGGATAGCAAATCGTGTGATCACGATCGCCATCGATTTTTCGTAATCGCACGCCCTCGCAAGGAGTGGACGCTGCCTCAGCCTACTCTGCGAGGGAGGTAAACGTTTATGAGCCAATCCGGCCTTCACTATTGTTGTTGACAACCCTGGGTACACAGAAGTGCCTAGCGTTCTGTCCGCTCTAGTCCCGTTTCCAGCGACCGGTTCAGAAGGCGAAGCCATTTTGTTAGATCCTCTCATATTAAATCCATCTCAGCAACTCCCTGGAACGTTTTCGAAAATGTCGCCGCGAGAGCAAAAAAAAAACTCCATCATATAGCCTTTACGAAAGTACAGGCCATAAAACGGCCAAAGTCTCACCGTCGACTGCGTACCACGCGCTGCGCGACCGCACGCGCGTCGGAAGCAGACGAGTTTTGGCCGCCGCGCGACGAGTTCCGGCCGCCGCGCGACGTTTCGGCCTCCGCGCGGCGGCCGAAACTCGTCGCGCGGCGGCCAAAACTCGTCTGCTTCCGACGCGCGTGCGGTCGCGCAGCGCGTGGTACGCAGTCAACGGTGAGACTTTGGCCGTTTTATGGCCTGTACACATCGATTTTCTCACACAAAAAGTGGAGCCGTGTGAAATTAAGGTACCGCACGGTGATGTTGATTAGATGGAAACTGCTTGGTAATGTTCAGCTGTAAAGGTATTTTTCGATATTGTTTAGAATACCTAAAATATACATTACCTTACTTATTGCTGACTTGCTGACTTGCTGCTTTGCTGAATTGTTAGTTATCGATAAAATAGAAGAGATATACATATATAACATTTACACAAAACAGATTATGGCCCGTAGTAAAGCCACCACTCAGTCAGAATCATCTGAATGAGACGAGCTCAAAACGATTCAGACAGGGCTCAGACGAGTCCGAAATTGTTTCGAGCGATAGATTGCATTCGAATACCTGTGATGATAAGAATAACCGGCCATTATTCTCTACGCGGTCGTTCGCGAATCGACCAACTCCATGCTCCGTTTCTCAATAAATGAAATGCTGTTTGTTTCGTGGAAGCTGATATCGATAATGATACATTGATGAGCCGAAATCTCAGCTGAATTATTTAAGTTACTCTTTTGCTCCTTAAAAAAGTCTTGAGCGCACTTCTGACCTGGCACACTGTTTCACTCTCCTCTAGCCAAGAAGTCAGTCAGATCTGACTGAATCGATTCAGTCAGATCTGACTGAGTGATTCAGCTTAACTTGCTTGTTGCTGACTATCTCTGTTTAGCCTAGGTCGCTATCCTACAACACGTACATCTGAAATGTGTGCGGCTCATCTGAATTCTTTTCTGAACATAGATTCAGATAGGCTGAACTGAAATTTTTGCCGGCTTTACTGCGGGCCAATGTGCAGATTAGTATCGACGAGCTGGAGATGAGGCGTAACGATAGTTGTGAAGCGAAGCGGTGATGCTGAGCGATGATGAGAAGCGATCTTGTGAAGCGATGCTGAGAAGCGATGAGTGGCTTTGCCTCGTTCGCGTTGTATACAGCAGCGAGTGCACGTTGCTGGAAAATGTATCATAAGATCAGCATCGTTGGTGTACGTTGCTGGAAAATGTATCGTAAGATCAGCATGCCGAATAAGCTCCACGATTTTACGAGAAGTCGAGTTGAAAACTGTTCTTTGAGTTACTGAGGACTGAGGAGTCGAAATCGCTTGAAATATTGAGGATCGCCTTCTTTAGCTCATCAGTTGAGTAAAACTGTCGCCTTGCACGTGATGATTTATAGAAGGTCCTCTATATCGCTTTAACTGGGCTACGTGCTAGCCAGACCGTAATTTCAATATCGCGGTGCCAGGACCATGATGAAGGGTATCCTCTACGGCGTATCCTGTTGGGATCTCAGTGATCGCTTCTCTCTTTCTCCATTGGAGGCATCGTTCATGATGAATTTCTTTTCCGAGATTCCCATTTATGAAGAACGCTCTGGCACCCTATGTTACAACTACACTGCGACGCATAAGTATAGCAACACCAATAGGCGTATCATATGTTGGATCAAGGTTTTGGATATTGAGGAGAGTTTTTATGTTTTCTCCTACGATGGTAACGATGGATCGGGTGGTATGAGCAGAACTTGCCCATTTTGCCCTAAGTTATCCAAAAAAGTCTGTATTTCGAGCGACGCTTAAGTGTAGCAACACTTGAGCTTCATAGAAATATATGATGATCGCCAGAATGAGCCGTTTTCACGTGTGATTTTATGAAACTGGTTCAGAGCAAAGCTACTCGTTTATTTTCCCGGCGGTAATCACCTAAATTCTGACGGAAAAACTCAAGTTTACTTCTTCCATGAAGCTGGACTTGGATTTTGGTGGGTTTTTTTTAGCCACTTAGGAAGACCAGCTGGATGTAGTTCCACGTTTACGCTCGATCTTGAATCGCTCATCGTCTGTGGTTGCCCAGACGTCTCATAAAGCTTAGGAAGTGAGACATTACACGAAGAGTTCCCAGTGACATGGCGCCGGCTTCGACGTCTGACTACGATATGTCGCTGAGTTTCTCGACAAATAGCATTTCTTACCACATCAACCACTGCAACAGCATTGTGGACTCTGAACTAAAACATTCTCATCGCCCTGAACATTTTCACAAAGTTGCTAGGCTTCAGCCTGCGCGCTCAAACATGAGCAGGAGCTTAGAAAACATGAGTGCTTCACGCAACAAGGCGCCGCTTGTCAAATCGTGCATAAGTTCATCTTCTTCAACTTTTGAAAAAGGTGTTTCTGTCGAGGATGATTCCCTTATACACGATTGGACAAGCGGCGACTCTGTTGAGTGGAGCGCTCAAGTTTTCCAAATTTGTGTTCATATTTGATCGCTCGGGTTCGAGTCTAGTAACCCTGTGAAAATGCTCTTAGCGATAAGATTGCTTCATTCCAGAGCCCACAATGTGGTCGCCGTGTTTTTTACCGGAAAACACAACGAACATTCATAGTCGGGGCCGACGCCACGTCACTGGGAATTCGTCGTGTAATGTCTCGCTTCCTAAGCTCCCTGAGACGTCTGGGCAACAAAAGACGTTGAGCGATTCAGGATCCAACGGAAACGTGGAACTAAATCCAGCTGGTCGTCCTAACTGGCTGGAAAAAAACCCACCAAAATCCAAGTACAGCACTATGGAACGAGTGAACTTGTGTTTTCCCGTCAAAAGGCAGATGAATTCCAGCGGGAAAATGGAAGAGTAGCATCAACTCGAAGCAGTTTCATAAAAGTACACGAATTTAAAAACGGCTCATTTTGGCGATCATCGTGAGGTTTTTTTCGTGTTGCTCAAGTGTTGCTATACTTATGCGTCGTGCAAAATACAGACTTTTTTCTATAACCGAGGGCGAAAAGGGCAAATTCTGGTCGTACTACGTGATCCATCGTTTCGTCGTAGGAGAATACATGGAAACCCTCCCCAATATCCAGAACCTCGATCCAACATATGATACGCCTAATTCGAAGGTGTTGCTATAATTATGCGTAATAGTGTACGATGAAAATAAACGGCGATAAAATCTCTGAAAACTGCTGTTCAAGCCCGAAATTCTATCAATCGACTTTTGAGAAAAAAAGAGTCGATCGCCAGCAGCCTTTGTTTTGACCCATGATTTCTCAATGAAATGAAATTCACCTTTCTTCCAGGTGATTTGTGGGGAAGTAGTGTTCAACCGATATGTGAAGGAACTATATTCTTCACGTAATCGTATAGTATACCGTATTTACTCTAATAGAAGTACACCTCGATTTGAAGTACACCTCTAATAGAAGTACACCTGAAAGGGAAGGCTGAGTATTAGAAGTACACCCTTTTTTTGAAGTACACCTCTATTAGAAGTACATATAAAATAGAGGTCTGAGTATTAGAAGTACACCCTCTATTTGAAGTACAACTCTATTAGAAGTACATATAAAATAGAGGTCTGAGTATTAGAAGTACACCCTCTATTTGAAGTACACCACTTTCAGAAGTACACCTCTTTTCGGAGTGGACCCCTGGTACTTGGGTAAGTGATTCACTCACTCACTCACTCATCCCGTTAGCTGGCGTCTGGTGGGGCGGGATGCCCTCTCAACCAATACACTGCTGTAGGTGCCATAGGAGCTCGTGCGGCCTGAACGATACGCTTCCAATCAAAACGGTTTGCAGCAACAAGTTTAGCGTTAAGGACACTGCACCGTTGAGTCTTCAGATCCTCCTCTATATGTTTGAGCCATGTCTTCTTCGGGGCCGTTCGTTGAATTCTCCACGATGGTGGGCGCTTACGCCACAGCATACTGTACGGGAGACGGGACGGGTCCATCCTACATACATGTCCGAACCATCGCAGTCTTCTTGTCTGCAGCTGTTCTCCGACCGTCGGTTGATTCATGCAGCTCTTCCGTATATCGTCGTTGCAAACATGATCACGAATCGTAATTCCAAGAATCTGGCGCAAACATCGCATCTGGAAGACTTCTGGCTTGACGAGGTCTGACTTTAGCAGAGTCCAGGTTTCCGAGCCGTATAGTAGTACGGGTATTATCAGCGCTCGGAACATTCGCACTTTAGTCTTCAGTGAAATGTTGTTTTTCTTCCACAAACACCAGCCAAGCGACGCAAACACACTAGACGCCTGCCCGATTCTGCTGCACACCTCTGCCGTAGCCGCAACTTTTCGCTCCTGCACTACCGACCCAAGGTATTTGAATTCCTTGACCTGCTGAAGCTCAACTCCTTCAAACTGAACAGATGCAGGCGAACCATCGGATGTCATGACCTTGGTCTTCTCCTGGTTGATTCTTAAGCCGTAGGAGCTTGCAATCAGTGCCATATCGCTTATCAAGGACGTTGCCTCGGCATCAGTGTCCGTGAACACTGCGCTGTCATCCGCGAACATCAAATCTGTGACGTACTCATTACTTCCGTATTGATCGCCTCTTCTGTTCTCGAAGACCTTCCTCATAATAGCGTCCACAACAGTATTAAAGAGCAGAGGCGAGACCACATCGCCTTGGCGAACTCCAGCTGTAACGGCAAACTCCTCGGACAACTGATCCCCAATGCGTACGGAACTGGTAGACCCTTCGTACGTTTCCTGGAGGAGCTTGACTATCTTCCTCGGTATGTGCTCGCTTTCAAGTGCTCTCCACAGCGCCGGCCAGTGAATACAATCGAACGCAGATTTGAAGTCTATAAATGTGATAACGACACGCTTCCCAGAGCGAATTCTCTCTTCCATTAGCTGTCGAAGTGCGAAGATCTGATCGCTGCAGCTTCTTCCTGGCCGGAACCCCGTCTGTTCTTCACGACTTGTTTGCTCACGATGACGCTGAAGTCTGTTCTGAATAACCCTCATGAAGACTTTGCCAACGATAGACAACAGACTGATCCCTCGTTAATTTTTGCAGTCTCTAGCATCACCCTTCTTGTGTATGGGCACGATTGTGGCACGTTTCCAGGTAGCTGGTATTTTCTCAGACTGCCAGATAAGAGTAATCAGCCGATGAAGTTGGCGCAGCAAGACGTCTCCGCCAGCCTTGATGGCTTCCGCAGTGATTTTGTCCACTCCTGACGCTCTGCCGTTTTTTAGTGACTGATTGGTTAGTGATTGGCAACACGAATGTGGCATTTGAGAGGGACCAGTTTGCCCGAGATTTTTTTCAATAATGTGAGGTTTGAATATTCACAAAAAATGTCGGCCATCCCTTTCTTGGTCAGAGATTGCTTGTAAGGGACAACATACGATGAAGCCTCAGCGAACTTCAAAATACCAGGAAAAAACGCAGAGCTAAAGTTTGACATTGGTGTTATTCGCGGCAAATGCACCGAGTTTATTTAGGTTCTTTACATTAATTTTTGTTTGATTGGGTTTTAGACGATCAAAGTCGACTTGTTTTGGCCCTAGACGTTGACTTTGTTGACTGCTTTAAAAATCAAGATTCCCGAATATTGGATCATTTACGTATAGAAATCGCTTATACGACGAGGAAATCAGAAACCACCAATGGTAGACTTTACCTATAGTGGATTGTGGACACAAGGAATTCGCTTCTAGAAAAGCTGTTGTCAGGTCGTCTAAGAACCGCGCTTTTCAATCGCTCTGGACGGCTCGAAAGGCGATCAGTTAAAGGCAGTGTTCACAATAAATTTCACTTCCGATATCACCTCAGTTTACGGAAGGTCTGGTGCCCTGTATAGCAAGGCACGCTCAAAAACCACGCGAAAGACGCGTTTTTGAGCCAAAGCAGGCCCTCCCTTTTTTACGCTAATTTTTGAGCGTGGAGGAATTGACCGCTATGAAGGTGAAATCAAGCGATCAGCTCACTTATCAGTACTTCCTTGACTTGATCAATCCTGTAATCTGAGTCTTCATTTGTTCACATCGAGGGGGCGCAAGTGGAGCACCGGGCGCTCCTGGGACACCAAAACGCTTGTTCGCAGCTGTTATTTTGCTACTCCTGCCTTGTTTTTTACCGTTTTTTCGACACTGGAAGCCTAGAATCCTCCTCGCCTATCATTTCACTGTGGAGAGTCACCGATGATGTTCATCGTGAACGCTGCCTTTGAATTGTTCTAAAGCATAACAAGTCGATGAAGCACGTGTCAACAAAATCGAAAACGAACTTATACATTTTTTCGAAGAAATTAACTTGGGAAAGGTGTGAACATATGACATCAGAGATTGTGGAAGCATCAATTCATTTGAGCCTAGTCTGAAATTATATTAAATACAAGTTTTTGGTGTTATACTGAAAATCAAGAAATGTGAAGAGTCTATCATTGGAAATTCAAAAAAATGTGCCGAACAATAGAAGTACACCTTCTATTAGAAGTACACCTCTAATAGAAGTACACCAAAAAAAGAGGGCTGAGAATAAGAAGTACAGCCTCTATTTGAAGATCACTTCTAATAGAAGTACATATAAAATAGGGCTCTGAGTATTAGAAGTACATGTACTTCTAAAAGAGAAAATGCGGTATTTCATCAAATTTCCCTTCGTTTGTACTTTGTCAGTTGTTGGTCAGATACCTATACGATGGCTGACAGTAAACTGTGCCAGATGACTGACGGAGGGCTCTTTTGACGAAATTTGAGACCATTCACCTCATACACATATAGCCTAGCTCCCTCCTTTTGAGCCGGTCAAAGCAAGGCTTATAGGGCTTATCATGTCAGAAACTTCTTATCGCTGTTATATTTTGCTAGAACCGATCGCTCCGCTGCTTGCTCCTCCCGGACTCATCTGAGGGAGCTAAGCTTTGGACCGTAGTAAACCCACCACGCTGTCAGGATCATCTGAGTGGGTGATAAGACGAGCCCGCAACGATTCAGACAGGGCTCAGACGAGTCCGAAATCGTATCGAGCGATAGATTGCATTCAAGCGGTCGGTCTTGCAAAGCCACGATGATGGGGGCAAGATGATACCTGTGCTGACAAGAACAACCGGCCATTATTGTCTTTGTGGTCGTTCACGAATCGACCAACTCCATGCTCCGTTTCTCAGTAAATGAAATGCTCTTTGTTTCGTGGAAGCTGATATTGATATTGATACATTGATAAGCCGAAATCTCAGCTGAATTATCTAAGTTACTCCTTTGCTCCTTAAAACAGTCTCGAGCGCACTCCTGACCTGGCACGCTGTTTCTCTCTTCTCTCGCCAAGAAGTCAGTCAGATCTGACTGAATAGATTCAGTCAGATCTGACTGAGTGATTCAGCTTAACTTGTTTGTTGCTGACTTTCTCTGTTTAGCCTAGGTCGCTATCCTACAACACGTTCCTCTGAAATGAAAGCGGCTCATCTGAATTCTTTTCAGAACATGGATTCAGATAGGCTGAACTGAAATTTTCGCCGGCTTTACTACGGGCCATAGACTGCATTGAAGCGGTCGGTCTTGCTAAGCCATGATGATGAGGATTCGATTATACCTGTGATGACAAGAGCAACAGGGCATTATTCTCTACGTGGTCGTTCACGGATCGACCAACTCCATGCTCCGTTTCTCAATAAATGAAATGCTGTTTGTTTCACGGAAGCTGATATTGATATTGATACATTGATAAGCCGATATCTCTTCTGAAATATTTGAGTTACTCCTTTGCTCCTTAAGCGCTGTGTTCACGATAAGAATCGTTTTTCTGCTCTTCCGCCCATCTTGAAGTCGGTCCCATGCTGATTCCAATGATGTTTTTGGAATCGTACAAGACCTTCTAGAGACGGAGGTATGGTCCCCAAGAATTGAGCTAGGGAAGCATGGTGGACGAGTTGTCCGAGGCTTGTAACTTCCTTCTTTTGCAGCCGATGTATGCGAGCTGACCTGAGTAAAGAGAGAAGTTGGAAATAAAGGCAAAAACGGAGCTATTGATCGGAATCTCACAATCTCGAGCATTCATTTGTGCACGTCGGTGGGCGTGGAAAGTGCATCTGGATTGTGACGAGCTGACGTGTGTCCAACTTTGGGGCCTTGAGGGACCGTTCCGAGCTCATTTTTGTTAGTTTTTTCAGCGTTAGGGTTGCGCTAGGCCCCGCAGCCGCCGATCTCCACCAAAAAATTAGACGTGGTTTTTATCGGGGACACTCCCTTAAAGAAAACACGAGCGCACTCCTGACGTGGCACGCTCTTTCCTTCCTCTCTAGCCAAGTAGCCAGTCAGATGTGACTGAATCTAGTCAGTCAGATCTGACTGAGTGAGCCAGCTTATCTTGTTTTTTCCTGACTTTCTCTACATAACCTAGGTCGCTATCCTACAACACGTAAGCTCTGGTACAGCTGTAGTGACCTGTTGATTTCGATTATCACCAGCAGCGGAGCAGTGGGCCACTTTGAAATATAGCTAGTGATAAGGAGGTTTCGACGAAAAAGCCACCGCTCCGCGCTGTGATAACCGAAAACATGAGTTCACTTCGAATGAAACAGAGTCTACGCCTGAAATAAGTGCGGCTCATCTGGGGTGCTAGTAATCTTGTCTTTTTACGCGGGCAACTACGCGCTCTTGACCATTGGTTGACCACCAATCAGCCACAGCTTGGCCGTGAGCTAGCCTCACCTGTAACAAGGATCAGCGCTATAATTCAATGTAAAGTATCTGTTAGTAGGAACAACACAACCACTACACATTAAGTCATTAAAAAGGCAACGGATGCATCCGCAGTTTCTTTTAAACCCTGAATTCGAAGCAGTTTGTTGACTTTTTCGAGACCACAGCAAACGACTTCATCCCCTGGGTCATTGTAGTTGCAGGGCAACATATGGAGAGTTGGAAATCGGAGGAGACAATAGAATTTCGTCAATTTAAAGGCCAAGAAATGGAAGAAGTACATCAAATCGCACATTTTCTCGCATCTGCTTATTTGTACTATATTATCTGTAAAGGACATGATTATTTATTTATTTATTTATTTATTTAGGTACGCTGTATAAGACACACGCTTAAAAAGAAAAAAAAAACTCGAATCAATAAACATGAGCTCAGATACGCAAAAAACGCCTATGATTTCAGCAAGAGTTTGGCCATTCCCCGCTTGAATGTTATCATTGAACTGGAAGTGAGTGTGCTTTTACTGATACGAAGATACGCTGAACCCGCCCTTACTGTGAAGAATTTGCATCTAATTGTGGTTTTCGGCCTCGCAAATGATATTTTCCTCTCCCCACCTCGTGTTTTCGAGAGGACTATACTGAAGAAGTGTGAAAATTTAGCACCAGACATCCCGTTCAAAAGCTTGTGCACCATACAAATGTCAAACAATTCACGCCGTGACTCGAGGTTCGCTATGTTGAAATATTGGTTCCGAATCCTGGCATTTGGAATTTTAGAGTACAGAAACACTCCACGCCGTATTAATATCTTTCTGGTAAAGTTGTTCTGCACCTTCTCTAGAAGAGCGATGTCTTTTTTCTTGTACGGAGAGAAGACAACCGTACCATTTTCAACAAGCGGACGAACGTAAACCTTGTACACTCTCAAAAGGACGCTACTGTCTTTTGTAGTGAGAGCCTTAAAAATTTGATAGGTACGGTTGTGAGCCCTTTTGTACAACTCTTTGTAATGAGAATTGAAATCAAGTTTCTCATCATACAAGAAACCGAGATCCTTGATTTGGCTGACTCTCTCAATACCCTGGGCATCTATATTATACGAAGTGGGCAGCACGGAAGAACCAATACGCATCCAGAAAGACTTTCCGGGAGAAATCGGAATCTGCCATGTCTTTGACCATGCTTGTAAACGATCTATAGCTGTTTGCAAGCGCTCTGTATCGAGAAGGGTAGAGACCTCCCTGTAAATTTTTAGGTCGTCGGCATATTGTCTACAAACGACCCCATTTTTGTGCAAAATTTTACCCAGATCAGCAGAAAAAATGTTAAAGAGTATCGGCGACAGTACACCTCCTTGTGGCACTCCACTTTTGACCTCAAAAACATTCGACAAAGTCGAATTTATGCGAACTTGGAACGTTCTCCCAGTCAAAAACTCTTTGATCCATTTCCATACATTTTCATGGAAACCGAGCTTTTCCAGTACGTGAATGAGCTTTTGTGGCTAACTTTATCGAATGCTTTAGCAAAATCTACATAGATCACGTCAACACTTTTTCTGGCATCTAAAGCTAATGTCCAATCTTCAAGAGTCTCCAGCATATTTGTCGTAACTGATTTCCCACCAACAAACCCATGTTGACATGGAGGAATGAGATTATTTAGCTCTATATGCTTGAGGATGTGGGACTTTAAAATTTTCTCAAAAAGCCTGCAGAACAGAGAAGTTATACTGATTGGCCTGTAGTTTCCGGGATCATGGGACGGTTCCTTTTTCAGGAGAGGAGTGATGTAGGAGTGTTTCCAAAGTCGAGGGACCTCGGAAAGGCTCATCGACTGATTGAATATGTACGATAATGGATAGGCAATTACATGCGCAACGTTCTTAACAAATATAAAAGGGATTTTATCAGGAGTGAATGAATAAGAATTAGGCCATTTCATCAAGTGTTCATAGATCGTGATTTCATCAAAATAAGGAAAGTCGTGCATTGGAAATTGATGAGGGACGCTAGACTCAGGAAGAAAGCCATCATCTTCAGAAAACACTTTGCTAAACTCGAGCCCTAATGCATTAGCCCTATCATGATCATTCAACAAAGTCGATCCATTCTGCTTCAGAGCACCAAAATGTGATTTGGAACTAAGTCTGCTTTTCATAAATTTGTAAAAACGATGCTTCTGTTTTGACTCTATGATATTTTTCTCGACGTTTCTGGTGTATTTCATTAGCTGTTCTGCAAACTTTTTAGAAAAGCTTTTGTACTCACCCCAATCACCGGATAGTTTGGCATAACGAAGAAGACATTCCCTGTGATCCGACATATTGCGGAGATGAAGTGGGAGGTTAGATTTGCTGGGATAAACCCAAGCCCAAGGAATAAACATATCAATAACATGCTCAAGAATGGCGAGGAACATCATGTACTTTTCGTCAACTGATGAAGCCGACTCGAACGAGTCGACCCACGCAATGTTGTACAAATATAGCGAAATAGAAGTGAAGTCGCCTTTGCTGAACAATCGTTTGCGAATCGGGGGACGTTCAATACCATTACCGCGGATATCAAAGGAAACGCTCCTGTGGTCGCTGTCGCCAACTGGTGAATTGACTGAGACATTACTTAGAAATTCTTCCCCATTTGAAAATAATAAATCCAGAATGTTCTCCCCTCGAGTAGGTTCCAAAACGAATTGTTTGAAATCGTGGCTGCTGATAACTTCAGAAAAAGTATTCGTGAAACAGGTCTGCTCGTTCCACCCTGCCCAATCGACTTCAGGAAAATTGAAATCGCCAATCAAAATTGCAGGATATTCTGTTGTCGCGAGATCACTCAGTATTTTAGTCAGCTCTTCAGTTATAGCCATAGCGGCAGAGGGTGGTCTGTAAACTAAAACTATTCTGAAGCACAAGTCACCATGAAAGATGTCTACTGCTAAAATTTCGTATCCATTGACAACTGAATCAGAAAAAACCACAGAATGCGATAAAGTGCTTCTAAGAAAAATTGCCACCCCACCACCAGACCTCCGACTTCGATCGCAGCGTAGAATGGCGTACTCTTTTATCCAATCGTCAAGCATGGAAGGAATGGAGTGAATAGATTTAAGCCATGTCTCAGAAAAAAGATACAAATCATATTTACTACCAAGATGAAGATTTAGTTCAATGTAGTTTTTAGGGAAAGACCTCAAGTTAGCGTAAAAACACGAAAGAGATAATACCGGAATGGAAAGGTTAGAACCAGATTGACCCGAAGGGTCTATTTCCCTAAAAAACCACTCTGAACAAAACCTGAGGCATTTGAGTTCGGATTCAATATTTCACAAGAATGAGGACGTTGCCCATAGGAATTACTGGGCAAAATAGCAATACTCGGCGAGACAACAGCTTGAACTTGAGAAGCAACAGGACAAGGATCGTTATGCGTCACTGACTGCAGATTGAATGGATTATTGGAAAGTGGACCGCGTCTGCGCCTCCTTTCCTGCTCAGTGAGAGATTCCCGTAGGAATAACCCACCACCAGCAAAAGATTTGAGCCACGATGCACGAGTAACAGCAAGATTTTGATGGAATGTAGACGGAAAAACAACCTTGATAAGTCTCTTCTTCCCTGGGAAAAATCTCCCAAGGACACCAAGGAAAGAACAGTGTTGGCCCAGTCATTATTGAACACCAAAGAAGGCTAAACTACATCTTTTTACTTATCCTTAAGTTACAAACAACAAATTGGTAACGCATTATTCCAAAAGTTTGCATTTTTGAGAAAACAGAGCTGGAAAACGAGTTGTGTTAACCGCTCGCAAAAAGTCTTCCATAGGACTTTTTGAGAGACCGTTCTCTGGCTCTTCACTGCAGACATATTTCTCACCGTCTGTCAGATGATTTTCAACAGGTGGTCTCATGTGTTCGCCGCAGAGTGAAAATTCATTGAAAAACTGCTCAGTGACCACGCAGTTTTTGATTTTAAAAAAGGAACAGCAGTTTATACTCTGCCAACGCAAAGCTAGATGCCTCCGAGGGCGCGGCCTGAAACGCCGCCCCATTCCATGTGGCGAGAATTTAAGGGTTTTAGCTACGATAGCTTAATCCCCGCATATTCTTGTGTCATTCGAACCATTGTTCTCTCTGACGCTAAACCCGCATATTCTCGCTATAATTTTGTAGCGAGAATCTACGGATTTCGCCGCAGCCTGTGTTGAAGTGCAATCTTAAACCCGCACTGGCTACGCGGAACGCAGGGATGCCGTTCGAACAGTGTTGGCCCAGTCAATCCACGGATAACTTGACACTCTGTGGGTGGTCGCGGAGCGTGATCCCGTGTCGCTCTCTGGAAGACCTTGCAAGGGATAATTTTGGCCGCTGGTATGCTGCAGGCCGTGGGGAAGAAACGGCGATTCGGTCCAACGCAGATGTAATAGCCTTTTTAAAACAGATCAAGACTGGGTGGGTCGATCGACCGAATGCTGCAACGAGAATAAGCGCCGAATCTGCGGGTGCTGTAGCGAGAGTTTACGTAGAATATGCGGGCGCTGCAGCTAGAATTTCACCAACTGAGGCTAAACTTCCCGTAATTTCTGTAAAATCTCGGGTCAAAATTAGACTAGATGCCTCCGAAACCCTGGGCATCTCCGGTTTCCGTGTGAGGCATCTAGCTACGCACTGGCGGAGTAAGCCGAGGTTTTCGTCTTCTCCCCCTTCCAATCTCAAGAGCGAGCTACTTTCGTAAGTAGTGTTGAAGAATAATTCTCTCCCATGCCTTATCTGCTGCCATACGAGCTGGTGATCAGCTACCCACTGACCGTGTGATAACCACCCGCTTAGCGGCGGTTAACTTACGGCCACCATGCAGATTACTACCACCCCTAATTTCTTTTCAAAATATGGATTCAGTCAGGCTAAGGTGAAATTCTCGCCGGCTTAACTACGAGCCTTTATCTTCACAGCAAAGCGTTGATAACCCATCAAACTCTCTCTACGTTCTAAGACGGGACCATTCAACTAATAAAATTTGAAAAACAATAGGAGGTTTTCAGCGCATTCTATGCCTTTAAAGGCAGTGTCAACGATGGAAGCTGGCTTCAATTTTTTTACCGGAAATCAAAAGGTGCGGGGCTCATGGCAGCAGCAATGTAGAAAAAGGATAAAAAAAATGAGCCCCAAATAGCCCTACGCCGCGCTGTATATCTGTGCAAAACGCGATCCCCGCGAAACTCCCCTCAACAGCAGCTGATCGACACAAGCAACTCGAAAACGGTTTTTTTTTCGTGGAAACTGCCTCCAGAGAGACGAAAAGCGATACTGTAGACTTTTTGATACTCGTCTAGGCCCGCACGACAAGAGACGAATGCCAGCTGAAGACTGCTGTCGCGGCAGAACGCACTCCCCGCCGTCAAATATCCGCTGCCAAAGTTGAGCAGCTTCCGGTTCGTCTCCTCAAGTGACGCCGACTGGACTTCATTTTATTAGTCTATATAAGTCAGCACTCTTCTTGTTGGAGAAGATCGTATGAACATCACAAAGAACTTTTTTGAGAGCGTCTTCCGCTCTCCTCTCCACCCCAACCTCAAGCCTTACCGTATTAATACAGCTGTCATATTGCTCCGCACTGCTCTGAGAATAGCGGCCTTCCGAGCGCCTGTATAGCGGCCTTTGTATCATTTCTCTCGTAAGTCTGCCAATGCGTTTTGACACCCTCCAAACCGCGAACTTGGACGTAAGCAGTCCAAGTTTAGCCTGGATGTGGTCAACGCTGGCCGATGTGCTGGATTTGCGTTTCTAAATTTGCAGTTCATCTCTTCTAGAGAGCTTCTAGTCATCAGTTGACCGTAGATGTCCGTATTTTTCAGAAGATCAGGAACAGCTCGTGGCTTCTTTTCTTTTGGCCAAGGGTGCGACTGTCGCTCATCCCTGCTTTATGAGAAGCCCAGATCTGAGATTCATGCACCCTAGACAGTAGATAATCACGATTCATATAGAGGCGGAATGATTTCGTCAACCCCGATCCAAACATACAGTTTGGTTGAAACAGAAAAGTGTTCTGATCGCTTTTTAAGCAAGATGGAGGTACATTATGAAACGATCGAAAATCGAAAGAAGTGTTATGAGAAAAAAATTTCTTGGAAAGGTGAAATTGTTGAAGCGTGGTTTTGCAGGTTTTTCAATAGACCGAAATGCGCTCATCGCAGTAAATTGGGCCGAGCACAGCGTTGGAGAGCTATGTCCTCTGACTTCAAGGTGGAAGTGTATAATGAAGCGCTCTGTACATATATCTGGCATGAGAAACGCCAGCTCAACACAGTAGCACGGCTGGAACAAACATAATTTTTTGACTGCAGATTAGTATTGCTGTATCCCTGCAGATACAAGTTTCACGAGAATCCCTTGTGGATTATTCTCTCTTCTAGGGAGGGAATCCTTTTCACTGCGGCTGCAGTTAGACGAGCACTAGGAATTATTTGATAGTAGAGATTATGAAGAACACCAGCACACCAGAGCAGGACACCAGAGCACAGCTTACACACCTAGTGTTAAATCTAGTCGCCTTTTATACGGCTTGATTTCCCGCTAGACCACCTACATAGATCGGTAGACAGAACAACGAGAAACCTCAAGCGGTCATGGACACCCGGCTGCCGATAACTCATCCCTTAATTGCAGAGGTCAAACGCGGTGATCAGACGGCTAGAACAAGTATATTCCATCGACTGAATTTCAAAAACTTTCAAAAACCAAACAAAATTCATCGTTGGAGAGAAATTCAACTCAACGGTCCCACAGAAAAAATTACCATTCAAGATTCTTTTCGGAGACGAGAACCGTGGTATAACCTTGTGAGAGTTTAACGTTAATAAGTCACGGCTAATCGTCGACTATTTCGAAATCATCAAAACCTATGGTGGACTCTCCGTCATTTTGATCTGCAATCACGTCATTGAAAACCAGTGGCTCAGTTTCGATTTACTATATGAAGTTATTTGACTGACCGTGCCTTTCTTTGACTCGAAGCAGTCGGCTATCGAGTTCCCTAGACTACAAGGAGGCGCTCAGAGTTTTCGCGGAGCGATGAGATTGTACATGCCAGTGCAAAGCGAAAATCGCGTCTCGTAGGAATTCAGGTGTCAAGCAACAGCGATTTTCAACTACAGTTAGCAACAGTTCTTTTCTGTTTGTTTGAAAACAATTGGTCCTAGATATGCTCCTTTTATTGTTTTCATTGTGAGATTTAGATGAGTTAATGCAGAAACCCTGAAGAAAACCAGCAACGAGCTTGCCTTCGCGCGACGACCATCACGTCGCTTTGCAACTTTGCAAAGCAAGTTGACGCTATCGACGCGGAGCGATTGTCATTTGCACGTCAAATCCGATGTATCGTGCCACTTCACTGCGAGCACCTAGCGACGACGGCGCAACGTCGCATGATCGATACGTAGGCAAATTCTAACGTCGCGCAGCGCTGAGAATGAAATCTGAATGCCGCCTCAGTGTCTACAGAATAATCGAGTCTCCGACTAATTCGAAATTTCCCATTTTCAAATATTCGAGCTTTCCACTAACTCCTGTTTTCAAAGGCTCGAATAATCCAGTAGTCGAATGACTCAATGTCGACTGTTTCGGTCGATACCAAGACTCGATGCCTCGACGTATAACCAGCATTCCCCATAAGTGTACACGCACTTACGGTTCAGAAGTACGTATTCCCACTAACAGTGCTGACATAGGTTTCTCTCGCGGATAGACCCGAAGCGTTCTTCTCCGCCTTGGACCGAGAGGTGTTCGCCGAGCGATTCTCAGAAGACGCATCGAGTCCACTCATACACACCTTCGGTTTCATATACGAATTTGCATTTTGAAAGTCGGTATCTGCCATTGGACAGCTCTGTGTGTTTCAATTCCAGCTCTGCAATGTAGTCAGCCTAGAGCTCTTACATGCGACGTTGTCGTTTCTGCTCTTGTGAACGAAGATCTTGTTCTTGTCGCTAATATCAACACTTTCTGATTCGCTCTTTTTCGTAATGCAGGTATTGCTGAAATAGCTATCGGCGGATGCATCATTGCCTTTGGGTGACGTTCTTCTTGCTTACGCTCTACTTTTTTCGACCATGTGCTCAAAGTAATCGTCATCAGAAATTAAATGGTTTTTGCGGGTGCCAAAAGCAGATTCATCCTGTGCGCTCTTCCATATTGATGGCTAAGCTGTTGATGATTGGTGGGAAAGCTTCGAAGCGATTTTTTCGAGTTTTTTCTCCATTCCCCGACCGCCACATTGGAGATGTTCTCAACCTCTCTTTGCCTCCTTCTTGGGCAAATTTCACCCTCTCAAGCACTCAGCATCTATGGATTAACACGGAATCACTTCATTGTTGTGAATTGTTGATCGATTAGATATTCCGGTTTCAAGTTTCTAGCTGTCAGAATCTCAGACCTCATCAGTCAGTAACATTCTGATTGGACTACAACAGAAAACACAATTTAGGCACCGCCGCTTCAAGTATCGGGCTAGGCCCGTAAGTTAGCTTACGATTCCTGCACAGCGTCAGTGAGAAAGCGGGTACTTTATTTTGTAGTTCTCATTCATTTTTTCACAGAAGTCGTGCACCCATCTTTGAACTTTCTTTTACCAGCTGCTCACCTCTACATTCGTGCAAGGAACTTTCTTGATTTCTTCTTTTCTTTGTCGCGAAATTGCTTTTCATTGAATTGTTCAATTCGGCTTATTTCGTTTCACATATTGTGATAATATTTAATCTTTGAATGAGGGAAATATTGAGGCGTCCCCCTGGTGATCAGCGTTTTTTCCTTGATGAGAAGGTTACAAAGCATTCAAGTACTTTTGTTTACGCTATTGAGAGCGATATCAAGGTGAAAATTGGACAATTGATTTCAATCTAGAAGGTGTGATTCTATTAGGATATTAAGAGGGAAAGGCTAAATAGATTTTTTTTTCATTTTAACACTTTCGAAGCCTCTGCACCTACATTCTCACTCTCAGAAGGAGTCCATTTTCCAAATAAGCGAAGATAGATATTCCTAGCTTTAGGCTTCCCCGATGCTACGACTAATCGCTTATCAGCAGAGTTTGGCTGAAATTGCATATTAACAGAGTGTTTCTGCGAGATATCTTGGTTCCAAAGTTAATGAGAGCTGAATGTAAGATCCATTTGAGATGTTCTGTCTCTAACCATCCATTCGTTTAACGCGATTCGCTTTTTGCGATACTCCACGTAAGCGATTTCATGCACACCTGCGCGAAAGTCTACAAATGCTTCAGCACGATTATTGAATACTAATGTGTAGCAATTTGATCACCAGGTGGCTGCTGAGTTGATATTGTAACACCGCTAAATCAAACCTTTTTTTTCTATTTCAAGACTGCGCGCAACCACCGCTGATAATCCAGCTATAACCCATAGGTTGCCGCTCATGTATAATTCTGTTACATGCACTGCGTCTCAGTAGCATAAACGCACTCGTTCTTATGTCATTACCCGGGGTCGATCAAATTCGTCGCAAAAGTGCTTCTGATCCGTATAAAAGGATTGGTAGTATGGTTTCCGTATTATGCCGTCGCAGTCCCGTCAATTCACCAGACTAAATTGATTTCGTGAGCTTCACTAGTCTTTGAAAAATCCAGAATCCCGTTTTCAATGAGATATTGCTTTTTGTTAAGCGCACCATCTTAGGGATGCGAACGCTAATGACGCATGTCCTAACCTGCTGTGGAAGCCACTATCATTGTACCACAGATTCCAATTATTCAAACTTCTCCTCCTACTTGGAGGTATCCCCTCAGAATGAAAAACTGTTGAGGATCCGTCGGCCATAGAGACCTTCGTCTTGCTCTCGTTGGATAATTTCTGCAATAGGAGGGATTGTACTTGCGGCCTCTTCATCGGTATCAGCTACAACGTCGCTGTCGTCGGCTAATATCAAATCGGAGAGTAAGCCATTGTTGCCATATAGAGCTCCTTTTCTCCTTTCAAAAGTTTTTCTCCTTATTTTGTAGACTACGATGTCGAACTACAAAAGAGGAACGGCGTCTCTCCGAAGTACTACCTTACTGACAGTGAACTCCTCAGAGGACCCATCTCTAAACTGTACACAGGTATCAATCTCCATGTGCGACTCTCCATAAACCTCGGCATGGTAATAATATAGTTGTCTGATGATGTTGTACTCGACGCGAGGTTGATAAACTTCTTTATGGCTGATGTTACGAAGAACTTTCCATCTTCAGAGCCTGAAAGGATCGAATAAGATTTGTGCTTACTCGACCAAACGCCGCCTCAAACTTACCAATCCGAAAAGCCCAAATTTCCACCGCGTGGGTGTGAGAGAGGAAGGCAAACGAACCTCACCCAGCAAGGAACTCGTTAGTAAACAAAACAGCGCGGTAAGTCGATAGTATTGCCGTCTCGCTCGGAAACAAGAGCAGAACAAGCAGCGGAGCGGTTGGTCATGGGAAAACACAACATTGATAAGCAGATTTCAACATGATACGCCCGATAAGCCTTACTTCGACTGACTCAGAATGAGGAGGAGAGGATATAGAAACGCTGTAGACCACCATTTGTAATGTTAGAAAGGTTATATGCAAACCTTCCCATTTTCGATTAATCTGAGGGTCATAAGCTTGAATGAAAAATGCCTCTAATGTTTTTAGCGCTGCGGTATCAGTCTCCCGAGCCATTATCTCGACCATGATATCAAAACTCTAACCAGAATGGGTCATGACCTGATGCGCCCCAAGCACTGTTGTTTCCCGCTGCCTTTCTTTGCCGTCCAAGTGTTCTCTGATCCTGACATGGAGTGGCCGCGACGTTTCCCCGATGTATGTTTCGCTGCACATCTCACAGGAAATCATATATGCCACACCGCACGTGGTGCAATCCTCGTCCTTGCAATGTTTTTAGATGGTGTGGCTGCTATTTCAAGCAGGTCAGAGGGCTGGCAATGGGACAGCGCCTTGCGCCCACTCTTGCTATCGCCTATATGGGTAAAATCGAACTCCTGGTTTTGGCCTACCTTCCCATGCTTTATTGCAGGTATATAGATCACTGCTTCATCGTCTGTGCCACACAGAAGAAGATGGATCATTGCTTTGACAGTTAAAGTTCACCAGGAAGAAAGCTGAAGAAGATTGGCTGCCTTTTTTGAATGTTCAAGTCCATTTGGGTGATGGAGGATATGCTCCAAAGTGGTACCGCAAACCCAACAATAAAAACATATTTGTCCATTTTTGGTCAGCAGATCCATCTCAAACAAAGAGAGCTGTGATAGCGAGTATGATCCGAACAGCAAGTAATGTATGTAGCGGAAAAGAGGAAAGAACGGATTCTATTCAAAGGGCTCGAGATATAGCCGATCTGAACGGATATTCCAGCGAATTTCGTTTGCGCAGGTCAAGGAACACAATGTTGCGCAATGTAGCTCAAAGTAGCTCAGTTGAACAGAAAATTCCCTTAAAGTACCGTTCATATCCGATCAACTTACAAGCGAAGTGTTTAGAGTGGTAAACGTATCTGCCAAAATACTAGTATCGTTAGTATCCCTAGTGGCTCATTTGTAAAACTGTGCAGTATCCAGCCCCGAGATGCAGGTTCCAAGAAGTTACAAGCTTAGAAAGGTCGTTTTTTTGGGCTTTTTCTCCCTCCAAAAAGGGTATTAATCTTTCGAAGATTCGGAAACGGACCCCATAAATGTGTGCAGGGCCCAAAACTACCCCTGACCGAAATTTGGGTGAAGGCGCATTCTCCATACTTTGTCCAGACTGACAGCGTTTTCGAATTGTACGGGTTTTCGGTTGGGCGAATATTTGTACCGATTAGAGGGCTCTGGAAGCGTTTTAAAAAAAAGGTTCCAGGTTTCACTTAAACTCTACCAGGATGGTTTTTTGGGGCGCTGATTACGAATCTGTAGTTTAATAGTCGACTTTCCGAAGTTTTAGGCTAATTTCGTACAAAGCTTCCCAACCGGGGAAAATTTCAATGGAAAAACGCCACTTTCGAGATTCTCGGAGTGCTCCGGTAGATATTAATCAAATTCTTCCTCTGAGGGTTATTTGGAGTTCTGAACACGAATCTGGAGTACGTTTACCAATTTTTTGCAAACTACGGTAGATTACGGTGGGTATACGGTAGTTTGGTCAAAATCTCAGATTTCCCTTAAAAATTGTACAGGGGAGTTATTCGGGGTGGAGAATACGAATTTAATGTCCTTTGTCGATTTTCAGAATACTAAGGTGGCTTTTGCCCCCTAAATGCCATGTTACTTACCGTAACCTACAGTAAACCTCAAAATTTCGACAAATGGACTCCAGATTCGTGTTCACCACCCTAGATTACCCCTACATAAAGTTTTGGGCTAAATCCGAGAAAATTTTTTGAAACTCGCAAAAAAATGCCTGATGGGTACCCTTGCCTTTTTGCGAGGCCTAAAAAATTCTCATAACTTGTTCGAACCTGCAGCTCGGGGCGGGATACTGCGCGTTTTTACTATTGAGCCAGAAGAGGTACTAACGATACTGGTCGTTTTCGCAGATGCGTTTACCATTCTAAGCATTTCCCTTGTTAGCATTTCAATCAGGAAGTGTTTAAGGAAGTCGGGACAGGGAAACTCCGTGATTCTGGTCGATATCCCCCTTAACAACCTTAAAAAGCGTCTCGTTCGGAACCGCATTCATGACTGCATATGTACCACGTCCAATTGTGTGATTTGCCCGGCAGGCAAGGACGGGGATTGCACCACGTGCGGTGTGGTCTATATGATTTCCTGTGAGCTGTGCAGCGAAACATACGTCGGGGAAACGTCGTGGCCACTCCATGTCAGGATCAAAGAACACTTGGACCGGAAAGAAAGGCAGTGGGAAACAACAGTGCTTGGGGCGCATCGGGTCATGACCCATTCTGGTGAGAGCTATGATATCTAGGTCGAGATAATGGCTTGGGAGACTGATACTGCAGCGCGATAGGCATAGAGGCATTTTTCATCCATGCTTATGACCCGCAGATTAATCGGAAGGGAGAAGGTCTGCACATAACACGGGAGCTCAGACAATACATAGAACTAGCCTTCTAACATTACAAGTGGTGGTCTACAGCGTTCCAACAGCCTCTCCTCCTCATTCTGAGTCACTCAAAGTAAGGCTTATAGGGCGTATCATGTGGAAATCTCCGTATCACTGTTGTGCTTTGCCATGACCAACAGCTCCGCTGCTTGTTCTGCTCGCACCTAAATGAGTGATACGGCTATACTATCGACTTACCGCGCTGTTTTGTTTACTAGCGAATTCCTGGCTTGGTGAGGTTCATCTGCCTTCCTCTCTCACACCGACGCGGTGGAAATTTGGGCTCTCGGATTGGTAAGTTTAAGGCGGCGTTCGATCGAGTAAGCACAAATCTTATTCAATCCTTGCAGGCTCTGAAGAAAGAGATTTCTTAGGAACGTCAGCCATAAAGAAGTTTTATCAACCTCGCGTCGAGTACAACATCATCAGGCAACTGTACACAGGTGGTCCAACCTTTGTACATTGATTGCGGTATTCTAACAATTTTCGAGGCACGTGCTCTTTGTTCAGGAATTTCTGCAGAGAAGGCCAATATGTACGATCAAGTGCCGCTTGAAATTGGAGCCTGTATCACCTTGGTAAAAAATTTGAGAACTATTGAGAAGTGACTTAGTCTGATTGTGAGGTGATCCCTGCATTTCTTGGTATCTCCTTTTTTATATGTCGCGACGATGACGGCTCTTACTTCAGCGTATATGCTCCTTTTAAATCAAAACATAATGTATTCACCATACTTCCGCCTGAGCACGGAGAGCTGATTAATGCCGTTTGAGAAGAATGTGTTTGGGTTATCTTGCACACATCACAAGAACACTCAAATACTTGCTATTCGGTTGGTCTGTAGAACGTTGACATCGAACCGGTCAAGTAAGGTTTGAGATGGCAGCTTTTCACATTGAACGAAAGTCGTGGACCACAGAAGATAATTAAATCTGGTATGTTTTGTCGAATCGCCGTTTCTGTAATGGGATTTGTACAATCTGATTGGTACAGAGAACGTTTAACTTCTATAATAACAAGTATTATCATAGGGTTAAAAGTTGGGTACAGAGAACGTTTAAACTCCATCAAAACACATAATCATAGGGTATAAAGTAGTCCTCGTTGTCCCTGAATGAAAATATTCTACGTCTGTTCACTTTCTTGGTGATATTTCATAGGGAAACGTCTCTGTCTAGGTACTATTCTTCGATACTCTCACCGACGACCAATGAAGTCGGTGAAGCGTCTTCATACATCTCCAACACTGAAAGTATTTATCCACATCACAAAACCCACTCCTGCCGAGTTTTATAATAGTTGCGCTTGCAGTTCACTTTTGTTGTAATCATTGCAGGTCATTCTGAGACTATAGAGGACACTTATAATGCTGGTTTTGCGGATAGCTTCAAATTCTCTAAAGACTGGCAACTATGACTACCTGCAGTTTTGGAGCGGTCTCTCACTTACAGTCATTTCTACGGCGATCTTGTTCCTCACCGTTGCTGTCGGTGTGGTGAGTATGTATAATACTCGACATATTTCTTTTTTATATCATGCGCTTCACTCAGGTATTGATCTTTTTCACACAGGGAATCCGATGGAGTGGCAGCTATTCGAGATGGACATCATACCAGATAATGTTCTGCATATCAATTTGCAGTATCATTCAGCTGTTTGCACACGGAGTCGGAGGAGTTGCGCTCATGATAAATTGGGAGATGCCTTCAAGTTTCAACCTGGTATACTGATCTTTTTGCATGTTGGGATTCGTGAAGCACCACTTTTATCAGTTCGCCCAGGCGAGCGAAACCTTGGGATCTTCCAAACAGAAGAGTTCACGCTTTTGATGACATGGTGTCTACTACAACCCATTTTTCCAATTCGGTATCAGAAATGAGCCTGGTAGAGGGCGCCGGTACTATTTGGCTCTCTGATGATGCGTTTTCTGTCTCAGTATCGTTTATTGGTGAAGAAAAATTTTCTTGACATAATTTCCCATTGTTTACTTCTATGAGTGGCTCAGTCGAATAAATCCCTGCGGGCTTGGAGTTAGACATCAAGGCTTGTCGAAAACCAAATACTCCAAGTCACTTTTCTTCTTCAGCGCTATTTTTCTTCTTCAGCGCTTGCCCCGATCCTCAGCAGGGTCCGCTTTTCTGGTCTGCTGGTGCCATTTCGATCGAACATGCTTCTGATCGGCGCGTACTTCAACAGCTTCTTTGTCAGAGTGCACCGTGTCGAACTAGCGCTGCTTCGGACGACCTCATGACAGCTTCCCCGGAACATGCCGATTGATAGCTATGCTAAAAACGGAACCGCTGCTAGCTTGAAGAGTGTAACCATACAGTGTCAGGCGAGCTTCAAGCAGCTTGCCGTTGATCTGGGTGAAGCCGAACCGCTCTCGAATGTCGTAGTTTCGCATGTGATCCAGGCGCGTCATGCCAGCAATCCATCTCAACAGCTTTGTTTCCATCACACTGAGGCAGCGCCCTGCCTCCATCGTTGCAGGACAGCACTCGGCGCCGTAGAGCGCCACCGATCGAGCAACACTTCGGCGAACCGGGGCTGCCGTCAGATGAAAAATGTCGATCTGAGGTACTTGAAAGTGACAATTCGTGACGGCTGGATACCGTCTATCCTGATGGCTCCAGACTCATTTGCAACGGTAGCCAACTACTTTTCCAACATTTGAACGGAAGCCATGATGTGCCAGTCAATTATTCAGACTTTCGCTTGCTTCTCAAGTTTGTCTTTGATATCGGCCGGCAACAATACATATAACGCTTGCATAGAGCAATGTTCATGGCTCAGGCACCTGCAGATCACTGGTGACAGCAATCATAACAACGATGAAGAAGAGCGGTGATGCAGCCAAACCTTGATGAACGCCCACACAAATTAGGGAATTCCTCGACGTTCCAGCGACCACCTGCACTCTGCTTTTTGTTCTGCGATCTAGTATGCTCTGCGATCTCACTCCGTACGTGAAGAGCTTATCAATTCGACTCACTAGATAAGCTCTTCACGTACGGAGTGAGATCGCAGAGCATACCAGACGAAATAATTCGGGACGCGGTCGAAGTTCTTCTCCAAAATCAGAGCAGCAAAATGCAGCGCCTTTCGCTTCTTGCAAAATCTCTGAGCTAGGAGTCTGTCTGCTTTGGTGGCATAGGAATTCCCACAGGTAACAAGGGATTCTCATTGATTGTTAGAGATCTGGGCGACCTCGCGATGAACATTTCGTTTGAAGATCTTCGTACATAGTCAGCGACAACAGACGAGTCGGCTGATAATTCCCACAATTGGTGAGCCTCCCTTCCCTATTTCCAATAGGGATCGGGGTTTTTTTATGAGACAGTTTAAGCTCAGACACGAAATCGGAGATATCCAAATACACATAAAGTTGTGGAACATACCCTCCCTTTAAACACCTGCCGAGTGCAAGCTCTCATCTCCCCCGATTGAGCAAGATAACGAGGAAACCTAGTCCGCTCACACACAGCCAGAGACCACTTTGGCAGGCCCTTTGTCAACCTCTTGAGCTCAACAGTGGCAAGACGGCAGAGTTTTTCAAATAATAGCCCTGTTCTTCCCTTGTTTCTCAGGCTTTCTCTCTCAACAGGTCTTCTCCCGCACATCGATAGCGAATGGGGAAGTTACAAGCCTCGGAGAACTCATCCGCCATACTTTCGCCGCTCAATTTCAGATATTCTTCGAAGGTTCGTAACTTCGTGTTCATTAAATTTGCACAACTCCAGAGGTGACGATTCTAAACAACGTGGAACCGTCCTTAGGATAAACAGGAAACCAGGAAAAACGATCTAGAGGTTGGACGGCGCCTTTGATGCCAATCACCAAGCGTTTTCTTTATTTTTTTACTCTACTTAGCAATATACTACCTCACCTGTTTCCACCACTGAGCTGTTTTTTTTATTACACCTTCACTTCTGAGTATGGCTATAATTTGGGCGGTGCACGGCACAAAGCTCGGAATTTCAGGGGGGAGCTGTCCGTCTGTGGAAGGATCAGGAGATACTTCCAACTTCACCACGTTTTTTGACGCGGAACCTTTGTAGTTTTTAGCTGTTTTCGCACTTCTCTGCTTTCCGTGGCTCTCTCAGCTAACTCCTCCCATTTGATCTCTGTCTTCAAGTAGACAAGTGGTGTCAAGCACGTTCACACGTTATTTGCAGCTTATGCGCGAGAGTGAATCTGAATAAAAGAGAGGATATAGGGGAATGGTATAGCGAGGCTCTCTATTCAATTCCATCGCTCATCTAGCCGCTGTTGATTGAGAGATTACCTAAGCTCGTGTTGAAGTGGCTTCCCCCCTTGAGCATATCAGAGTGGCCTTTTCCTGTTGATCGTTCATTTGATGGAGTTGAGGTCTCGTACCTGGCAGTCGTAGTGAAGAAGGGATCAACTTTGAAGTTATTTGGTAATCATGGAGTATGTTTTGGAGAGTGTATTGTGTCCTGGAAGCAGCATTCAAGATGATGACTATTAGTGACTTTCAACATTGAAATGAAAGACAGAGAAGCGCCTAGGCTTCCAGTGTCAAGAAGTGACAGAAAAAGAACTAGGACTAACAACAGCGAAGGCAAACATGCGTTATTCTCTGATAAAAATTGTCAAAGCGGCAGTTCAGCGGGGGGATGGCACCGTCTAGGCTGGAGTCACGGACCGCGATTTGTTCTTGGTTGCGTTGCCTGAACCTAGCCGACACAGTACTTCAAAACAGACGCAACAATGCCTGAACCCAGTCGCAACTTTGCCTGAAACCATTCGTGACGGTGAATGATCCTCATAAGTTATGAATCATGTTAAACATGGGTATTGAGTATGTTCCCCGGTCTTCAACCAACTTACATCTAAATCAGGCAGCATAAACTATGACGCATGTGGCTGAGACTTGCTTAACAAGAACCTTACTTCCGTTATAGATAAATTGTACCTAACTTGTGGAGCACGTGTTACTTCAAAGGCAGCATACACGCTCGCAAAGTTTGTTGAGATAGCTACATTAGTGGGGTGGTACGGGCACTAGAAGAGCCCTCACGAAGTTACAAGCGTTAAAACGAGTAAAAAGGCCGTATTTGAGCCGTATTGAGCCACAAAATCATCTGTTCTCCGCCAACCGATACGGGCTCTACCCTTCAATACAAATATTCAATGCTCGATTACGGTCACTTTGGCTCATTTTTTACGCTTCTAACGGCGTAAGCATTCCAGAAAGGGCCGTACGAGTACATTAGCGTCGTTACCCCAACAAATTTATGGCTAGCTCCCTTTCAGCCAATGCCGTAGAACTCGTTCACTTCCGGACCCATTTAGAACGAACCGTTATGTCCTCATTTCAGTCGAATTTTTTTCGGTTTTTTTTGTTACTTCTGAATACTAACGGCTACATCGATTCATTCCATTAAATTCATTTCATTGGCTGGTTTACGCGATTTTTTTGTTACTTCTGAATACTAACGGCTTCATCGATTCATTCCATTAAACTTTCGAGCGTGTATGCTGCCTTTAAATGCGCCAAGTTTTAATGTTGGTGCTGGTTTGCTCTCAGTGTTGGAGCCGGTGGTCTCCGACTAGCTGCTCTAGGAATGGAGGAACAAGTTCTAAGCCTGCTGATCGACCACACTAGCAGCAAGCATTAAAATGGCCGTCTCATCGCTGAAGGAGTAGGAACGAAGCTCAATGCGTCAATATTGACGCATAAACAGAGCAAAGAGCTTATTGCTCGCCTATAAAATGAAGAGTTCCGACTTCCTCAATTTCACCGCGAGTACCAGAAACCATGTAGGATGAGTGGTCAACTATTTGACTCTGGTGAGTGACCATGGAAAGTTTCGCTCGAGTGGACACAAGGCCGTCGACGGGGCCTGTGACTCCACGTAAACGGCACTGTTTTGTTTTTGTTCTTCAGCCTGGGGGCATTGGACCTGCTCTTTACGCAGCACTCTCCTATCTGCCATCCTACTGGGCGGTGTATTGGTGATGTCTCGGTGTCATTTCAAAACTGCTGCGTAGCTGGTGCGGTGATATTGCGGTACTTTTCAGGACTGCGGCGCCAGCGCTACGCAGTTGCAAACCCTCAATGATTGCGAAGCTGCTGCTACAGGGTTTCGACACGGTTCCGGCTCGCGGTACCATTCCGGTACGGTCAATATGAATTTTACCACAGTGATTTCTCCAAAACGCCTCATTCTTCCTGCGCGCCAGCTCGACGTGAACAAACGAAAACTGGCGATTGTGGTTACAGCAAATGACCACATCAAGATAGTACCGTCGATTGAGCTATAACGCTTGATCGCTTGATGACATTTATAGGTGTCAATTCTTCTAAACAATCATTTTTTCCACTCCCAAGTCAACGTAACCAAGGGTCGCCCCACTTGAGGATGGAAAAAAACACGGTTTTTGCATTATCCTCAAGCATGCCTTGGTATATCATAAACAACGTCATTTTGTTGCACCCTAGCAGGACTAAAACACTGTGAAAAGTTGGTTGCATTAAGTCTGAGGCGTGGTGATTTGCGCGCCTCAGTTCTTTTTTTTCTGTTGCAATCGCCCCTTTGATCTATTCTTCCATTCCAGATAATTGGTTCGTTCTTATCGTCCGCTTGGGTGACATCCAATGCGTTCGGAATATTGCTATCTATTCACCGCATGCTTAGCGTCACCTTCCCTAATGCGGAAGCGTTCTGCTTCAATGGAATGTATAAAAACGTAGGTGCACTACCACTCCTCAAATGGCTCGTTTTAGATATTTTTTCGACCTTCGACGGATTCTCTGATTTTCTAATCAGTTCGCCGACATGAGCACATTTGCATCTTTTTGTTTTCCAAATTTTTGACTTCAGATTATTTTCGGATTACCATCCGCAACATTTCCCTGCTACTGTATCATCCAATGGTTTGGGGTGACGCGCTACATTTTCACGAAAGAAAATTTCTCTTGGTACTACGACAAAACCCTCAGATCTTCTTCAACGTTTGCAAGGATAGGTCGGTTATGCGTCTTGATAAGAGGAGTCAATAAAGTTAGAGCAAAATGAAACGAACAAACTGTGGTGATTTGCTCGCGCCTCTCAACCCTGTATACAGACCATAATTCATGGACATCTTCTCGAACACGAATGACCTTTGTAGTTACATAGTGACCCCCAATGTTCTTATCAATATCGGCCGACAATCAATATGCCTGGTGTACTTCGATGCTGTCGCGTTTAGCCAAAAGTATGACTGCGACTCGCCTAGCACGATAAAATGTAGAGTGTAAAATTCCTAGCAGCTTGCTCGAGTATACAAATGCTTTTTGCACAGGGGGTGTTGAAGCTTTCCACCAACACCAGTGCAGTACCAGAAGTGCACTCCAAATTAAATCATAAAAAGTGAAGGACGCATCAGCGCATCGCCAGTAGGAAATGAATTTTTCCAACCTGTTAGGTACGCCAAGTACCAGTGAGCAGTTCGGCGCGCAGCGTGTCCTTTAGACTTAGGTTTGAACGAGACATCTGAATCAAGAAGGATCAAGCCAAATGCTCACCACGGAAAAATTACCATTTCTTGCAGAAACACTACATTTCAGTGCACTTCAGAAGAGTAAGGGTGGAAGTACGACGAGAAACGGTCAGAAAGTGAGTTTAAAACTAGCGCATCAGCCAACCCACTGGGTCACCCCGCCCACGTCATATAACTGTTGTCCTACAGTTCTTTCACCCGAAGAACAATTGCCGAATTTTTGGAAAACTCGGTGCCGGCACTGCAGGGGGACACTTGGCCATCGCTTTTGGTCACGCCCATTTTCAGCGGCGCAACGGCTCTACCGATTTTTAAAGGCGGGACCCTTGGTTGGTGTTCTAATTGCGCGGCGGCGCGGAAAAACGTGCGTGGTCAAAAACGTTGGCTAAGTGGCCTCCCTGCTTCGACGGTACCGAATACTCTTTATCCAGGAAAATCCTAACATCCAAAAATGTGTAAGACACATATTATTCTCGAAGAATTTTCGGTATAAAAAGCAGAAAACAATGTCACATATAATTTTGAAGCGCAAAACGATTTTCTACTTTTGAGTTGTCTGAATGTCACAGCGCGCGAAGCACATTAAACAAACGTAATTAAATGTTTTGGAGTTTTTTGAACAGCTTTATCACCAATATTTGAGAGTTTGTGTGGAACCTCTCCTTATTATCCTCTACTTTGTAGTCATGCCAACTCAAGAACATCAAAAACTAGAACAAGGTGTGCGCTGAAGAACGATATGATTTCATGACGTAAATCAAAGGTTCGGAGCTAATAGTGCAGGAAACTAACAAAAAAACGTGACGCGGATGAAGAAATAACGGGCTGTTTTTGTATCGGATTGGAAGTGAATGTGTCAGTGGTTGTCACTACCTGTTGAGATAGCGAATTCAGCAGACTTCTGCGTCCTGAACTAGGTAAAATACGTCGTTGTAAGGATTTGAAGTAGCCAAAATGACAGTATTTGGGCAACCGAGTTGACGCAGTTCATATGTGAGAGCGGAGATTGTAAGATAAAGGTACGAAGACTGCAAGTTTTGGTGATCCAATGCGGCTTGAATACAGTACATTTGATGTATACGAAAATTGCAACGACGTGAGCTTTCTGGGTAAGCCATGCGACCCCACTGACGTCGCCATTTCAATCTCTTTCGACGGCTTGAATGCTGCTTTCAGTAGCTGTCCGAGCGCTGTATCAATCCTGACATAAAAGTAATGAAGCCGTTCTCGTAAAATACGAATTGAAGGCAGTGTTTACGAATAATCCTGGATTTTCTGTTTTTCGCTGATTCTGATAGGTCAAGAGGTTACTGTGGCAGCAGCGTCAGACAGACCTGCAGAAAGTAGCTATAAAGCGATTTTTCCTGCCTAAGCAGCACCTCTTGTGTGATGTCCTATATTTGAGAATGTAGGTGTTGACCGGTGTGAAGGAATGATGTCTCTCCATGTGATAACGTGATCCACCTTATCCACTGCTTCTTATCAAAGCCATTACCTTTTCTAACCGGATGTTTACGTGTTCAAGCTTCTTCAAAAAGGATTAGTTTGGGGGGAGAGGGGGGTGGGCGGGGTGGGCTAAAGGGTTCATAGGCATACGTGTTTTTCACACGCTTCCCAATGGTTCTTCGTGATTCTCTCTTCACTGTTTCCATCGGTAGGTCCCAAAGCTCACGTTTATGTGAAAAAAAATTTTCATCGTGAACAGTGCGTTTAGGTTGATTTATATACTGCTGACTATTCTTAATTAGAGTAACCTGATTTAGACAATTACTCGGTGTTCTATTTTCTCATAATTGCTGCCGTGTGCTATTCAGTTATATTTTATTCCATATCAGAAGGGTGAGCCGAACAACGTGTTTTTACCGTAAAGCAGCGCTACGCTTCTTCTCTACCGGTTGCAAAGTCTCCAAATTTTCAGGGTCGCTGCAGGCGTAGGGAGCTGTACTTCACGATTCAGGTGCGTGCATAGGGCTGTTGGCTTCAATTCAGTTTTTTTTTCTCATTGACAAACACTGTACAATGCGTCTCAGTAATTCGGGACCCACAAACTTTCCCTGCTTCGACTGTATGGCTACATCGCCACTTCTGTTTATCATCCATGTCCTTCAATTAGTGAGCTGCACTTGGCAAATTGGCACGAAATCAGTCGGCAAATAGCCATCATCTCTTCTTTTTCCGCGTTAAAATTTTGGCTCCAAGAAGCGTCGCATCTTTCTAGTTTTATTACACAGCACACTCATCGTAACATGAGAGAACCAAACAGAGGTGGATTTTAGAATTTAAAGGATTCAATGTCCCAGAAGCCTACTAATGCATGACCTTGAGCAGCCTCTGACTCCTGTGATATCCGTATTTACTGACACTAGATAGACTGATACTAGTGACCATATCAGCCTCAGTTTCTCCATGTCTGTTTCGTATTCTGAGCCTATACCAACTTCCTGTCGGCACTTCAGTGGCTGTGACTAGTCTGCTATCTGTAATTCTCTTTGGTCAGTCGATTAGAGAACTTCTCTTAGAACAGCCGATGCTATTCAAGAAAAATATGAGATGTTTTTAGCTATCCTCCAGCACGTTGTTGTTGACCTTTTTACTTTATTGACTTTTTTGCAGTGAGAAATGTAAAATGAAACTATATTATAAAGAAAAAAAATAATACGGCTAGTTTTATAATTGATTCTTTCGTGCCTTTGAAACGTGTACGAGCTACAAAGCCTTTCCTTCCCAGGTACTCAGACAAACCATAGCTCGGAGCGGGACCGGAGAGCGACTCGAGCGACGCTGTCTCTCCGCTCCTAGCAAAAATTTACCATCTACTCGGAACACAGAAGCCGCTCTTCGGGCGACCGCAGTCCCGCTCGAAGCGATCTTCGGTCCCATTTGGCTTTGCTGTCGCTGTCTAGGCGATTTTCGAAATTTTCCCAACAGCTAGTTTTTCTCTGACTCCGTCACTTCTCGAGTGGCGCGTGAGTGTCGCGGTCCACGGCAAGGAAAGCCCCGCCTCGGCCCGCCACTTCAGTGATCCCCCAGATGATAGAAAATGGACTTGGGCTACGAAACCGTCCGAGAAATCGCACTAGCAGTAATTGGGGAGACGAAGGAAGACAGAAACTTCCTTGGTGATCCGATATTTCTGCCTGAGTAGTTACAGAAAACGGAAAGACGAGCAACAAAGAAACGGAAATTGATTGTGCAAGGGACCCCGAGATTGCTCGGCTTTGCCTGCATACATTTCATGACGTCCTGCACACCCTTCTGGGGTACCGCACACTTTTTACGGCGTCTGACGAATTCCCTCTTGGGTCCCGCAAACATTTTACGGCGTCTGACGCATTCCTTCTTTGGTCCCGCACACATTTTACGGCGTCTGACGCATTCCCTCTTGGTATTGCACAATTTTTACGGCGTCTGACGCATTCATATTTGGGCCCCGCACTTTGCCTACGCCACTCCCACTAGGATCCCGTACAATGTCTACGGCGTCCAATGCGCTCCCACTTGGGTTCCACAAACTTTCCCAGGCGTCCTGCGCACTCCCACTGCGGTCCCGTTTACTTTGTGCGGCATCTCGCGCATTCCCACTGCGGTCCCGCATACTGATTGCGGCGTTTGGCGCACTCCCTCACGGATCCCTTACACGCTTTTTACGGCTTCTTGCGTACTTCGACTGGGGTCCCACAAACTTTCTCGGCGTCCTGCGCACTCCCACTGGTGTCCCGTATACTTTGTCCGGCGTCGGGCGGACTGTCGCTGGAGTTCAATACACTTCTGCCATACGCCTCATTCGGCGTCCAGCGCATCGCGATTTGGGTCCCGTGTGTTTTGTCCGGCGTCCGTCCCATTGCCACTGGTGACCCCGTATACTTTATCCGACGCACTGGCACCGGTGTTCCGCAGGTTATCACTCAGAGAACAACCAATTCTGCGTCTTTCTATCTCTGGAGTGGGCACTGCTGTCGCCCCGAAAGCGACCGAACAGCGGCCGAAGCTGCTATTCGCAGCGTACAAGAACCGCGGGGCCAGTTCGCCCCTCGGCCGCAGTCCGGGCGATGACGCCATAATTGGGAGGAGCCGGTCACGCTCCGAGCAATGGTTTGTCTGAGTACTTCCAGAACATGATTGAGGACAGATGCCGCCTGTCCAATTCAGCTAGCAGTAAAAACGGGAAGAGGACTGGGTCAAGCTCAGAGATTTTTCTCGAAATTTCGATGACCGGCTCCAGAGGTAGAATAGGAATATGGAAATCAAAATTATCAACAGTATCAAAAAAAAGCTCTTTCAAAGATTTAAAAAAAAACCTTTTAACTTCTACGAGGATTCCGGGTCTGAAAAAGGGGAATCAGTCAAGGTACGGCTGACCTTCTGGCTGATAAATTTGAAGATGTTTTCACCGAAAACGATGGCAGTTTTCCACCTTATGAATCCTCCGTTGAACACGACTAGGCTAGGCTTCAATGGTATGACGAAGTTTGTTTGTATGAGCTTTTGTCCAAGTTGGCCCCTTCTCATTCAACCACACCAGACTTTGTTCCGGGTATTTACCTGAAAAAAACATTGCTGATGTTATTACAGGTTCTTTAGCCTACCTCCTCAACCAAATGATTTGTTACTCAGACGTGCCACTCAGTTGGAAGCATTCAATATGACACCTCTATTAAAAAAGAAACCTGCTCCCTCTGTTGATAACTATAGACCTGTAAGCCTTAAATCACTGCTCTGTACAATATTTGAAAAGCGACTTAAAGGCAGCAGACACGCTCAAAAATGGTATTAATTTTTCAACATAAATCAAAGGTTTTGAGCTGGTTGTATTGGGAACTGACGAAAAAACGAACGAAAACTGTGTGCAAATAGAGGAATAACGGTCATTTTGTAATCAGGCGAAAGTGGACGAGTTTTAAGGCGCGCGGTTGAAACAGCGAATATTAGCAACAAAACGGTTGAGATAGAGAAGCCGATATACTCTTACAGCCTGTACTGCAACGTTCACCTCGTCGGAGGCATCAAAAACCAGCCAAAGGGACCGTATTAGTACTATCAATCTGGACGAGTTTGTATTTTGGGGCGGGGTTGCAGAAGCTCAGGGGCGGGTTCGCAGAAATTTTTCGATTTCCATTGCTAAAATTTAGTAGTTTTGACTGGTTTTTGACGCTTCCAACGGCGTGAGCAGTGTACTAGGAGCCATGCGACTTCAGAAACGTAGTTATCTCAAAAACTTTTTCTAGCGTGTCTGCTGCCTTTAAGGGGCACATAATGAGCCAGCTTGAAGAAAATTTGATTATTCCAACTAATCAGCATGAGTTTGTCCCGGGGAAATCAGTAGGGACAAATCTACTTGAAAGTATAAATGACTGGACGGAATATCTGGATACGAAAAAATGCAATGATGTGGTGTATTTCGATTTTTCAGAGGCCTTTAATCGAGTGGATCACTCTAAACTTCTTTACAAAATCGCAGAACTTTAATTTCATCCGCTGACCATTAAGTGGCTTGAGAACTACCTCACAGGAAGGACTTTACAAGTAAGATTAAACTATACATTTTCATCAGTCAAATCATTCAAGAGCGGTGTACCTCAGGGAGAGGTATTGTCTCCTATTTTGTTCGCTATATACACCTCAGAACTTCCGGGGCGTGTTGAGGATTGTGGTGTGGAGTGTAAACAGTTTGCAGACGATGTCAAGATTTACAGGAAACTTGTCAACAATGAGGGTCAGATTATGATTGCAGATGCCCTGAAGAAAATTCTCAATTGGTCTCACAAATGGATACCACCACTGTCTCCGAAAAAAAAACAGCTTTAATGAGAATAGGACTGTCCAACTTGCAATGCACCTACAATATTGATGGTCATGCTCCTACTTCCGTGCCCTCTATTAGGGATCTGGGCTTTCACTATAATAACAAACTTGATTTTTCTGATCATTCGAAATTCTTGTGCAGTAAGGCTTCCTCGAAGACATATTATTTTCGAATCGTTATCTGTTAGGAACAGGAATGTGCTGTTATGAGCTTACAAAACATACGTCAGGCCTATTTCAGAGAGCGGAGCAAAGGTTTCCTGCCAGCGAAAGCGAAAGGAACTGAAAAAATTGCAAAATAACTTTAGACGTAGAATATATATTAGATCGAAACTTTTGCCACACAACAGAATACCTAACACAGAAATCAGGAATAGAGAACTAAAATTATGTTCTTTGAAATCTCGCCGACAGCTCAATGATGCCTGCACGGCTTTCAAAATTCTGGCTGGCAATATGAAAACAAACATTTCAAAATTCTTCAAGCTAAATCTCTCTAGGACTAGGGGCAGCACACTGGAAATTTCATATGCAGCTCCAAAAGGCAACACGAGAGCCTTTTCATTCACTTGCAAAGAATGATCCATCTTCATTTCTCTAAACCTTAATATCACACCGCTGCCTATTCCATCTGCTCTGCCCGAATTCACCCTATTTTTCTATTGCGTGTGCCTTGAGCAAAGTATTTAATAAATAAATATCGATATCTAAATTCGCCGTTCTCAGAAATTCGCTCAATATCACTCCTGCATCAATACTAGGTCGCCGCCTGGGCTACTAGGATGGTTTCAAAAAAAGAAGCGGAGTTTCCGCAGTCACCCTGCCCTGGTCGCAGCATATGCTACCGATATGAATTCGGGGCTAGCAGCAGTCTTTCAGCCTCTGGTTCGCGATTAAATTTGGTGTGCGCCACTGCGGAATCACGCTTCGGACAAGCGACGCGTCGGTTTCGTACGAGCTTCGGCGCCCTCCCCTCATCAGCTGACCATGTGTGGACTTTTCTTATTTTTTCAGGGTTTTCTTACTTCCAACGTCTTTTTTACTGTTTTTTATCATTGAATGCAATGCTTGTTGTATCAATCTCGTTTGCGACTAATTTGATTTGAGGAACAGCGGGAACCATCTGCAACTAATAGAATCCGCTAATTTTCAGTGAAATTTTTTAATCCTTGGTGGTGTTACCCAGCCAGATCCAGTATTTAGAGATTGTTACTGACGTCTGACTTCTGCTCGAATGTTTTTGTTCAGGCGTGCCCGATTTTCACTGGACAGCAGCATATTTAGGGAGAAGGTTTAGGAGAAGTATAGCAACGAAAAATACATCATTATAGTAATTCTAGCAAAAAGGATTGAAAGTTTTCGGAGAATGGAGCCGGTCTAAAGGCAATAAAGTATTCTGGCAATGTTCACGATCAATGAAAAGCTTGCGAAAGGACTGAAAAGTTGGTTAGAAACACGAGAAAGGTGTTTAATCAGGAAATACCATAAAATAAAAGAACAATGCGAAAAATCGGCCGTTTCTGTCCATTAAGGACGATTCTCGCTATTCCTAACATCAAAACTTTAGGAAATTGTCTCATTATATTAAGGGTAGCATTTAAAGACCAAAAGCTGTTGTGAAAAGCGTAAGAAACAAAAAAACCTACAACTCAAAATGATCAGCTGATGAGGGGCGGGCGCGGAAGCACTTGCGAAATCGATGCGTCGCGTGGCCACATTGCGAGTTGGCACTGGTTAACACTAAATTCAACCCCGAAACAGAGGATACCCCCGTTTCAATATGTTGATGATCTCCATTTTTAATCCATCCCTTTACGGTCGTCAGAGTGCCTCGTTCGCCTTCTGAGCGCTCCACGGACCTCACAGGATATGGCGAGTTTCTGAGTTGCTACTTTTAATAAAACATGTATCTTATGATAATCTGAGCGACCACGACAGCGATGACGCGATCCGCGTTTTGTATCTCCACACAATCGCAGTACATTTTCATAACCAAGGTGAGTGAAACGTCACGGATATGAAACTCAGTTCTACCTGTGCATGAATTTGAAGTAATTTCAACGAAACCCGCTCGTGATCATTCGACATAGAGTAAGGGCTCATGAAATGAGAAGTACGTCAGAAATTGTGGGCAAAGGGTTCAATCGAAGGCTTGGGCAATTGAGAAGAGCGCTGCGTTTTGCAGTTCGATTGGAGCGAGCGTCGCAACGGAAAATCGTCATCAGCTATAATACCTCTCCATGAGCGATGCCTACTATTCGTTGATCACATACGATAGCTCTTTCAATATTCATCAAAATTTAGCTGCTCTTTAACGGTGTGCGGGTACTGAAGCGCACACGTTAACAAATTCCGTTGTAAAGTAGTTAGAAGTTATAGGAAAGTAGCAGACAGCGGAAGTTCCGCATTCATTACATTGTGATCAATCAATACTACGTTCTGCTTTAGGTTTTCGTATATTGTCTGTTTTGTGCTGTTATATTCATTCTATGGGAATTCTTGGAACCAATACTTGAGCCAAAGCCGCTTATATACTACTGGACAAACCTACCATGGCCTATTTGGAATGGAATGCATTCAATTATTTGCCTTGTGTTCAATAAGTAGGTTGTGTTTCAACCTTTAACAGTGTCTTCTCGAGGCTTACTGGCACATCTCATTATAAGCACTTCTATGAAAGGTATAGTACGTGCAGGGAACCATTTATGATATTTTTTCATATTTGGAGTGGGGTATCATTTAGTAAGCGAAAACGGCAAACTAGCCCTCCGCGAACTGCACCTTGTGAAGACATTCAGGCTTCAAAACAGTAGACAGCGTCGTTTGAATTCGCACCATATCGGTTTTTAGAGCAGTTGCGCGAGATCGCAAGGAATTCCTGATTATATGCTGGCTGGCGGCAAATCGGGCGATGTCCTCCTATATGTTGAAATGAGTACGTAGCTCACCCCCCCCCCCGCCCCGCGTTCTCGTACGAGCCCAACGAAATCATAACAAACGGAAGACGGTGGGTGGTTGTTAGCGTGTATGGGGCCTTTAAAGTGCAACATATTAACCGCGTCTGCATCTCAGAAAGCGCTTCTATCGTGCTATGTTTAAATTGCGTCCCTGATTAGAAGTGCAAGTTTGAAGCCTTTATATTGCGAAGCCTCCCAAGCGATTAATTCTTCTTGCGATAACAAGTGGCTCAAAAGTTGTAGCCTGTGTAGTCGCTGCGGCCTCTATCTGCCTTTATGGTTAATGGTGTACTACCTCGCTGTCATGAGCGACAGAAATGCCATATAGCACTAATCGCGGCAAGACCGGCATCTTAACAATGGCAGCTGCATTTAGAGCACGTCACGTTTTGATAGGGTGTCATTCCTCGAGTGCTCCCCGCTATGCCATTCTTTGTGGCTGGTCGCTGTGTGGTGCACTGCGATCAGCGAGAACGGTTGTATGTCCAGCTTTGATTTCCATCCCAATTGTCGTGTTGATGTGTTCGAGATTCTTCACGGTTATGTATTGCTTTGTGATTTTGTATAGTGGTGTGCGCAAAGTGCGTAATGACTGACCCTATTCATGGAACTACGGAACCTCCCGGGATGGTCCAAACTCCGCTTATCGGCTAATCCACTCTGAAAGACTTCACAGCATTTGAAACAACTTGTAGATTGCCAAGTCCATCGAAATTAACTCCGCAAAAATTTTTGGCAATGCCAAATACTTAGCCCTTTTCGCGTGTCCCAGATTCATGGGAATTGGTATTCTTCATTGTTTTGCATGGCTTCTTCACTTGTGCCGGAGCTTTTCATAAATGTGTATCTTTTACTTCGGAAATTTTTGCGAAACCGGATATGAATTCCTGATTTTCTGTGCCTATGCGACATTTGTATTGAAAAGAAGTTACTTTGGAAACACGAGCAGATCCTTTGATGTTCCCAGTTTCAGCATGTTGGTCGGAAAAAAGACGTTTCAACGAATTCGCCTCCAAATGTTGATTATTTTCTTGCGGACGTGGAAATCACAGCGAATAAGTTCAAGATTGGTGAAAAATAGGAATGTGCATATCCGGGTGTGCACGCCATAATACGCGGATCTGCGAAAGCTGCCACAGCGACCGGTTCTTCAAAATTTGGCGTTGTGTCCAGCCACCGCGACCGAGTGTCGCAGAAGAATACCATTGCCCTAAAAGAGAATGAGCGTGTCTCTATTACCTACAGTCAATTTACGAGTTAGATGATATGTATTATGATGAGTTCCAATGAGTGTTTCAGATGTATTCGGAAAAAGACGCGAGACTTTCTGTTGTGTTTGGTGAAGATTCCTCGTCTGGTTACGAAATCATTGAGCAACATCCTACCCGATACTCAGCGAAATCGAGCACCGCTTCCAGCACACGGAGTGTTGACGCGTTTTTAACAGCTTGACGGTGATAACGCAGATTCTCACCAACCCTTTTTTAAGAAAGATTACATACTGTGACGTTATGATGTACATATGACTTTTTAGACGTTTGAGTTGCAGTACTAAGACACTTGAACGCTCGTTCTATTCAAATCGCGGGTGCAGTGTCTTTCTTGCCTAAATCACCTTGTCAATGCTTCTTTAAAGGATGTAAAAGTTGTTGTTCCTTTCCAATTGAACGTGCTTTGCGTGCACTGTAGGTTACTGTTCTTGATTTCCTGTTTGCTATGTGCATGAATTGTGCTCTCCTGCCTTGAAGGCGAGTTTCGTCCGATGCTCGTTTATTGCATATATCTCCACACTTATGTTTGAACAGCTTCACTCGATATAACACTCCTGGTTAGGACACCTCATACTGACGAGCATGACCATGAACGGCTTGCGACTTCCATATATCGAGTCGGGCAATAATTTTCAGTCCAGAATGGTGAGGCGCCCGCACCAGCAACGCTTGTCCACGGTAGCATATAGTGAGCTACGAGTATTGAGAGTGTCGGCGCAGCACCACGCTGAGCTTGAAATTACGAGACAGCTCTCCAAAGGTTTTCGCCTCTCCAATGCTTACGCTTACTGTCTGCACTTCAGCCTCCATGTACAATGTCGAACGACGTTTCGAGCGAAGTTGATGCTCTACCAGGGCACGCCATGGTTGAAGTGCAGGTAATGTTGGCGGGTAGCTGAAAAAGCGGAAATTCGTTGGAGGGTGCCTGTACACAGATTTGGTACCTTATGTTCGTTGTAAGGAAAGACTGCTAGCAGGCCGCTGAAGCGTAGAATCTCTGCAAATAAGTAGTTAAACTTGGTGATTTATTTGTGTTTGTGTGCTCTTTCCATTGCTACCTATATATTGATGACAGATTCGCTTCGTCGCATTCTTGACGGCGTGCACCACAATGAATATATTATTTGTCGGAAAACTAAAGCTCATGCTTCTGGGCGGTTTGTAGAGCTTTTTTGGAAACAGGAACCTTTGAAAAACTGCACTCGCCTCAAGTCTCCTCCCTGCATACCATACGTCACCCTTTTCTAGTAATTGATTGACCCACACTCTGCACAACTTTTAGTCAGACAAGCTTCTATAAAGGCGGGGTGCTGGCACAAATTCGATTTTCGAATCGTGAAATTGGAGCGTCTGTTGCAGGTATTTTCGAGTAACGGGCAAAAACTTCGGGAAAGCAGCCTTCTTACGGAAAAGGTTTTGAAGATAAAGCCAAGATTTCACCATGCCTTTAAAATGCATTTCTTCAATACGTTCTGAATGCACGTTCAAATTACAATTCCAAAGTCGCTGCTCTATCTCCATGATGCCCCTCCTCCCAAACTGTTCAAACCCATTCGTTACTCCTCCAAGTATGATGAACTGAAAAGCATGTTTTGCGTTTTCTTATGAGGCTATTCAATCAGAAACTTCTCGCAAACCGTCACCACGAGCCGTCTTCTCCAATGTTTTCAACTCAGAACTCTAAATGTCAACTGAATATCATGTTTTTGAGCGCTTTCATAAGCATAGCAGACTATGAGGAACCGCGAACGGCATATGCCCGCACACTTCCGCTGAAGTCCTGCGCACGTTTCACGACGTACTGCTTACCTGAAATGAATTCCTGTGCAAATTCAGCAACGTAGTTTGTTCTTGCAGAGCAGTATTTCTCGCATTCGCTATCCCTACCCTCTCCTAGCTAGCTCCCACGCAATTTCTTCCTACGCTGTGCGCACTCCTAGTGCGGTGCCACCAAGTTTGCCAGCGCTTGGCGCATTTCCGATGAAGGTGCGCGCACATTCCACCACGTCTTGCACACTACTAGTCAGGTCCTAAACACCATAAGTCAAATTTAGCATCGAGTAGCTTCTGCAGATTTAAAAAATTCTATCCCGCTCTCCCAGACGATTTCAGCTTATCAAGTGTATTCTTTTGCCTGAAGCTATCGGTTTTTCGTTCATAACGTTTTTACGCTAAGGGCAGGATTTTTGATCAAGGACCTTTTCAAGATCTACAGGGGATTCCGCGTCAAATAGATTTTTCAGGTTGAAAAAATACTTTGCCGACCATCCAGCCTGATTCAATTTACGGAACATTAATTTTCCTCTGAAACTCTCTAACGGTTGAAGATAAAGTTACGGTACATGTTATTTGGAAATCTCCGTAAGATTCTGCATCGGATGACATATTAGGTTCCTAGTTTTACTTGCTTCACCCAGCCAGCTTGGTGGAGCCGAGCCCCATTCTCAGACGTTCGCTGTTGTCTACAGGACGTCGATCCGCCCAGAACGAGTCACCGCTGGCGAACAGGCAGCTCTACGCGGGGTCGTCCCGGTGTGCTGTTGAGCAGGGGGCGACGGGCTGTTAAACAGCCCGTCGACCGGCAATCCCGCCGAGTGCCTTAAATCGACGCAGACCGAGTTGTTGTCCACAGGACGTCAATTCGGGATGTCTACGGCTGCGCAGGTCGATGGGCTGTTCTACAGAACATTCGCGGGAGAGGCGGTGGCAGCGTCCATCAATCGATGTATCACGAAGATCGTGCCGTCCAAGTTCTCATTTTCGGTTATATGAGATTTGCAATTCGTTTTATTTTTTGATGATGCTGCAGACTTCTATGGTAATTCTTCTCTTTTTTAAATATAAGAGATCTGTGATTCGTTTTTTAATAACGTCTTCCCGTGGAAGGTGTGTTGGTGGCATGCCGAGAGGTGCACCTCGCGGAGTTCCCCGTGATGGACCCGAAGGTTTCCGTGGTTTACGGAGCTTTCAGCAACTGCCTTCGTAGGCGGATTTTGATTTTTTCCATCCCTTTATGTGTGTCATTTGCGTCATTTTTAGTTGTTTGTCAAGAATCTCTGATCATTCGGGGGTGTTCATTCACCCTGATTCCCATCCATGTTGTCAATACTCGAGGAAAGGTAAATGTAGCGAGATGAAAAAACTGTAGATTTAAAAAAAATAAGCGTAGTTAGCCGATATCACCTTTTCTGGTTAACAAGGGAAGCCGTTTTAGCGTAGTCCGGGATCAGCGAAATGGAGTACCTTGCGAGCTCAAAAATGTGCGTGCCTAATGCGTGTCGAATATGTATCCAACTCGAGTGACCACTCCCATTGAAGGAGTGTATTGCAGGGACACGTGCTCCAAAAAGCAGCGCGTGCTGCAAAATTTTACCGTAGGAGCACGTGTTGCTAATTTTAATCGCAGGAGCACGTGCTGCAAGCTAGTCCAGCGTTATCGTAGGTGCCCATCGGCTCGCGACGCGCCCGGCACACCGACATGCGACTCGGGCAGCTCGCCGAGCACCATTTGGGGCCGCGATTGGTTGGACGAGGTCTCCAGCGGCTGGGCAAGCAAAGCACCGCAAACTAGTGTAATTGTACCAGCGAGGCTGCCGGCATCTGTGTTCCGCCTAAAGAGTTTTTCGCATTCTTTCCATTTTTGGGAAATCCTTTTTTCATCGAGTTGACTTTGTATCATGCACGCATTAAAAGATTTATTTGTCGGGGCACGTGCTGTAATCTGAAACACTATAAGAGCACGTGCTCCCTAGCAGCACGTTCTCTGACTGTGCTCCTAACAGCCTTGTCTTCGGGTTGAATGCATATTCGGCGCGCATTGAATACGGCGATAATCTGGGAGGATGTTCTTGCTACTACTAGCGGAAAATGTGAGTGACTCCGGTATAATCGTAGCCTGCCTAGACTCACTCTGAAAGAAGTTATGAGCGTTTTTATAGCTTCGCGGCAAGGTAAGGGTACCCACCATGGAATTTTTGAGGTGTTTTATAAATTTTTCTCCGAATACTGCGATAAACATGTACTGCTGAACACGAATCTGGGGTTCGCTTGTCGGAATTTATAGGTTTACTGTAGGTTACGTAACATGTTATTCAGGAGGCAGAATTGAGTAGTTTGAAAACCGACAAATGGACATCGAATTCGTATTCAGCACCCCGAAAAAACCCCACATAGAAACTTTGAGACAAATCTGTGACATTGATCGAATTACCGTATACTATAGCTGTACAATTTCGAAAAAAATTTCGAACGAATGCAATTTAAAAAAACTCGTTCGACGGAATTTTGAACGAACTAAATTTGAAAAAAAATCGTTCGACGAAATTTTGAACGAACTAAATTTGAAAAACTTACGTTCGAAGAATTTTTGAACAAACGAAAAAAATATCGAAAATTTTTTCAAAAATTTCTTTCGTGTACATACAACTATACCGTATACCCAATCTATCGTAAGCTGTCAAAAATCCATAAACTGACGTCAGATTCCTGTTGAGCACTTTAAATAAACCCCAAAAGAACGATTTGAGCCACATCTTTTGTCACGTTCCAGAAATCGTCGAAACTCGATTTTGCCGTCAAATTTTTCTGCCGGTGGGAAGCTTTGAAAAAATTTAGTCGAACTTAGGAAAAACCACAGGTAAACCTCAGATTCGTGATCAGCACCACAAATCACCCCCAGGTTGAATTTAAAGTGAAATCTGGAAAAGAAATTTCAACGCTTTCTGTACCCCGTAATTGATATAATTGAACGCTGAACCGAAATTCCATACAAATCGAAAACGCTATCAGTCTGCACATAGCTCGGAGAATGCGCTTTCACCCAAACTTTGCCTTGGGGGGCTGTTTCGGGCCCTGAACACGATTATGAGGTCTGTTTCCGGATTTTCATAACATTAATGCGCTTTTTCGAGGGTACAATAGGTACAAAAATCGGGAAAAAAACTGCTATAACGTTTTCCAGGGTGACTCTAGGCAGCTGCAAAGGGCATATGTGGACTCTACGTCCGAAACTGGCTCTAGAAAAGTACATTTCATTTGGAATGGTTTGTATAACTTATAGTAGTTTAATTGGAAGCAGTAGAGTGTTGTCCGCATAAGGACATCATTATTAAAATAATGTAACGTCGGTATAGATCCTAATGAGACCTTGCGTTTACTCTCGAAGGTTGGCGCAAACTAGGTGTCATATGCTATTACGTAGGTGCACCGAGTTTGCGCCAACCTCCAAAGAGGAACGAAAAGTCTCATTAGGATCCACGCCAATGTTAGTTTTTCTCTAGAAAATTCGATTCAGAGGGTCCAATTTCTCTGTTCCGCTTAGATTAGAACTGAAATAAGGAAAATCGGGCCATATCATTAAGTTTCGAAAGAAGGCATACCGCCGTTTAAAGGCAGCATACACGCTCACAAACGTGGTGGTCGAGATAACAGCATAAATAGGACCGCACGGCCCCTACCATGTCGTCAAATACGTTTGAAGCGCCAAAAACCATCCAGGATGACAATATCCTCTGGTTCCGAGCCAGATTTACTCTGTTCTCTCGCGCGCTTGTGCGAAGCGAAGGTAGAGACAGCGAGAAATTGTGGGGAGAAGGAGACGCAGCGTACGCACGCAGACGCACGCGACGAACGGAAATAAATCACACTCGGAAACAGGATATACTTGGCAATTTTTGAGCAATCTTGCCTTCCACGCCAGTGTTTTCCCACCCATTCGAGTACGAGAATGAGAAAAGAAACTTGAGAAAACATGTGATAAGTTAGAGTGATAGCATTAGCAAACGGGAATGCACGAGAGAAACAACTTTATTCACCTGAAAATATCATGTATAGTTCATTTCCGCAATCGCGTTCAGTCCGATTATATGTTCACCTATGTAATCCTCCATTTCAAAAAGTTAGCCGAAGTAGAGCGGCATTCTCAAAAATGGACGAGAGTTAATCGGTAAACAGACATGTTACATTCAAGCAAATCAAGCTATTTCTCTCGTGCGCTCCCATGAGATAGTGCTATCACTCTATCTTATCACATGTTTTATCAAGTTTCATTTCTAATTCTCGTACTCGAACGGGTGGGAAATACAGACGTGGAAGGCAAGATTGCTCAAACATTGTCACATATTGTCATCCTGGATGGTTTTTGGCGCTTCAAACGTTGTAGACGACATGGTAGGAGCCGTGCGGTCCTATTTATGCTGTTGTCTACACCCACGTTTCAATGAGTGTGTATGCTACCCTTTAAGGGAGACGTCAAAAAGCTGTTGATGCTTTACTGGGATGGTAATATCAGGTCTACAGGATGTTGATAAGATGTGAACGCGGAATCGGGGATGGAGACCCTCCTCCGATGGGATGTCTACAGCAAAAGCGTTCTCGCGGATAGGTTGTCTACGGCACCAAGGAGGGGGTGACGGGCAGTTCTCGAGGGGCGATCCATGCCCCTTTTGGATCTCTACAGGGAGCATTGCGTGAGGTGACATCTCATTCGTGTCCTGTGGACAACAGCGAACGTCTGAGTTGTTGGCTCCAGCAAAATTGTGAAACTTCATTTACATCATAGAGGCGAGGGCCTCCTGTGGAGATTACTATGAAACTCGGCTCTTTCAACCTGGCTGGCTTTTGGAGCAAGTAGCGATAGGGACCCAATATGTCGTTTGATGCAAAATTTTCACGGAGGTTCTGGAAACAGCCTTTAACACAGAAATATCTCTAACGTTTAAAGAGTTCTAAGCGGAAAACTGGTATTTCATAAATTGAATTAGGCTGAAGGACCTGGAAACTATGTTTCCAACATCACTAATCTACGCGAAATTCTGTGGAGATTTCGAAAACAGCCTTCACCAAAAGCCGATCATCAAAGGTTTGAAAGTTGTGAACGAAAAACCGATAGCTTAAGGCGGGAAAAATCATTCATAAACTGAAATCGGCTGGAAGATGGGGTACGTATTTTTTGATTCTGAAACCACTATCCGATGTAGAAATTCGAGAGAATTCCAAAAACAGCTTTCAGAGAACTATCTTTAATAGTGAAAAATTCATGGATGAGAAACCACAAACAACGCCCATTCCATCCCAAAAATGACTTGAATTGTTGTCTGGTCACCTTGATTCTTTCTCGTGGCTTTTTCTCCGAACGTTACCTTTTTTTCAGTGGTGAAGGTCTCTTCCCTACCTGCCCAGAGGTGGAGTACCCGGCTCCACCCAACGGAGCTATGGCGTGCGTGCGTCCTTCTATCCTCCCCTCCGCGCTCCGCACGCAAACGGACCACAAAAACTTTGCTTTTTACCGTCTATGCCCAGTGACAGCACAACACGCAGCACTAAACGCCACCTCCTGATGCCGTACCGACTTGGTTTGTTCATCTGAAGATGCCGCGATGCTGCAATAGCGATTATTTTGCGCCCAAAGGTTTCTATGAGACAATTACACACATCTTTGATTCACCCGTTGGCGTTTAAAATTGCTCTCAATGTGAAGTATGAATTGGATTTTGAATCTTCTACCATTTCAAGATTACGTTCTTTTTTAGCATAGTCGTGAATAAATATATAAGATATGGCCAGGTGACAACCAATTGGATCAATTGTACAGCGGACAATAAACACTTTATGACACCAATAAATATACAATGAAATGCAAGGCACGAATGAGCAAAATAACAGCAACAATGATGAACTCAGACTAACCTCAGGTAAGCTGAAGCCTATTCCTTAGCCCACTTCAGTATGCGAGAGGGGGGGGGGGAAGAAGTCACTTACTCAGGCAAACCATCGCTCCGAGCGGTACAGGAGAGCTACTCGAGCGGCGCTGCCTCTCCGCTCCGAGCGAAAATTAGCCATCTACTCGGGCCACAGCAGCCGCTCTCCGGGCCACAGCAGTATCGCTCGGAGCGATCTTCGGTCCCAACTGGCACTGCGGTCTCTGTTCGGGCGATTTTCAAAAATTCCCTAATTGCTATTTTTTCTTTATTTCCGCCTCTTCTGGAGAGGAATAAGCCTGTTAAGAGGATAAGGTACCTGTTACAGCCTGTGGGTCAGGAGGTTAATCCTGCCACAGGCCGCAACAAGGGTACCATCCCAGCATGATCCGCAATGAGGAAGCCTTCCCCACCGCGGGCCATGGGGGATCCCATCGGCCGCCAAAAATTGTCATCCTGGGGGTGATCCGAGGTCACCTCTCAAGAGTGGCCTCGAAAGCGCCAACTACCCGTCTACACGAGGCGAGCAGCCTTTTATACCCGCAGGATCGGTTGTTCTTTGAGTGATAACGTGGCTCGCACGTTATCACTCAAAGAACAACCAATCCCGCGTCTCTCTATCTCTGGCGATGGCACCGCTGTGGCCCCGAGAGCGACCGGAAAGCGACCGAGGGGCGAACTGGCACCGGACAGGGACCGCGGTGCCAGTTGGCCCCTTGGCCGCTGTCCGGGCGATGACGTCATAATTGGGAGGAGCCGGTCCCGCTCGGAGCGATGGTTTGCCTGAGTAGATTCTAACACGCGGTTTGCAGCAGAGGAAGAGTGCCCCCTGTCCTCGGCGGCGACGATGGAAGACTGACAATTCATGTAAATTTGGTATCCTCATCTGTCACGAAGTCTCATGTTTGTTCCGAATTGTTTATTACAAGAGTGCGAAAAATGTGGCTCCAAAGGTTTCAAACGAATGCGAAAAACTCGTCGGTTAGCTTTCGGGGCTTAACACCTTCGTCAGACCTGAAATTGGAACATGTCAATAATAAACTCACGATGTTGAAACTATGTAGCCAACCGAGGTCTGCTTCACGGTACAGTTGAACGGGCGAAACCCCTCACTTAGAGCCACAACAAAGTACAAGTATCCAAGCTAACTGCGTGCTTAAATAGCTGTTGTCAAGTGATAGTGCATGGTCTTACCGTAATCCCACAGTACGAACGCTATTACGGTAGTGTACTGAAATAATTAGCTGCAGTGTATCACCTAATTCCTCTCTGCTGTTTATTCCAGGTGATAGACGCTTTCTCTCCTGGGCTTCTAATATTTTCTTTTCTATAGAATTTTCGAGCGAACGGTGGAGAACTGTAACCGTGAATGAAGGAGGTGCCTCTCGAGTATGCTTCAGTACCCTATGCTTTGAGAAACTAAAAGAAACCGAAAAAGATGAGAAAGGCTGGCTACCTGAAAGATTCGCTCGAGCGTTTTACGTCTACATGGCTCGCCACTTGGCTCCGCTAGTTGCTTGTGAAGCTCTACCCTCTTCTGAATATGGGTCTCGCGACGTACAGAATGCACTTGGATTGCCTTCTACGTCTGCGAGTGGGCGTGGTCTATCCGCTGTACAAGGGAATGGAGTGAGCAAGGAGGCGCTTCGTAAGCGCCAGCAGAGGATCATACGTAGTGATGCCAGGGCAGCAGCCCAAGCGTTAGATGGCCTTAGTGTAGACTGAGTGAAGCAGTGTTTCTTATAAGGAGGGGCATGTTGTATATAAATGATGTTACTGATAGTTTTATCGGAAAAACTTACGTTTGATTCCAGGCTGAGACCAACTTCCTTCGCCGCTGTCCGCAATATGGGGTTACGGTAGCGCCATTGATACGTCTGCACCGAGCACGCCGCAACGCAAGCGCAAATTTCATATTCGAAATCTCGCTCACAGCGCGGTAGCAAATCGATGGGGATACCAAATTTACATGAATTGTCAGGCTTCCATCGTCGCCGCCGAGGACAGGGGGCACTCTTCATCAGCTGCAAATCGCGTGTTCGATTCTAGGTGACTTCTTCCCCCCCCCCCTCTCGCATACTGAAGTGGGCTAAGGAGTAGGCTTCAGCTTACCTGAGGTTAGTCTGAGTTCATCATTGTTGCTGTTATTTTGCTCATTCGTGCCTTGCATTTCATTGTAAATTTATTGGTTTCATAAAGTGTTTATTGTCCGCTGTACAATTGATTCAATTGGTTGTCACCTGGCCATATCTTATATATTTATTCACAACTATGCGAAAAAAGAACGTAATCTTGAAATGGTAGAAGATTCAAAATCCAATTCATACTTCACATTGAGAGCAATTTTAAACGCCAACGGGTGAATCAAAGATGTGTGTAATTGTCTCACAGAAACCTTTGGGCGCAAAATAATCGCTATTGCAGCATCGCGGCATCTTCAGATGAACAAACCAAGTCGGTACGGCATCAGGAGTTGTCGTTTAGTGCTGCGTGTTGTGCTTTCACTGGGCATAGACGGTAAAAAGCAAAGTTTTTGTGGTCCGCTTGCGATGCGGAGCGCCGAGGGGAGGATAGAAGGACGCACGCACGCCATAGCTCCGTTAGGTGGAGCCGGGTACTCCACCTCTTGACAGGTAGAGAAGAGACCTTCACCACTGAAAAAAGGTTACGTTCGGAGAAAAGCCACGAGAAAGAATCAAGGTGACCAGACAACAATTCAAGTCATTTTTAGGATGGAATGGGTGTTGTTTGTGGTTTCTCATCCGTGAATTTTTCACTATTAAAGATAGTTCTCTGAAAGCTGTTTTTGGAATTCTCTCGACTTTCTACATCGGATAGTGTTTTTAGAATCAAAAATACGTACCCCTTCTCCCAACCGATTTCAGTTTATGAATGATTTTTCCTGCCTTAAGCTATCGGTTTTTCGTTCACAACTTTCAAACCTTTGGTGATCGGCTTTTGGTGAAGGTTGTTTTCGAAATCTCCACAGAATTTCGCGGAGATTAGTGATGTTGGACAGAACCCTCCACTATTTCGGAGCGAAGAAATCAATTTGAACACCTGTTCTCCATTGGATACAAGTGAACTTTTACGAATATTCTTGCAATCATGGGGATACTCGTGTAAAAAAGCCCCGAAAATCTTTGAACCTAGAGCAGCATGTATAATTGAAACTAAAGTTAGATCTTCCGAACTTCTCTCATAATCGAACACTATAATGTGCGGATTGTTGTAATTCTGGTGCTTGTATTGATACTCTGTCCTAATTGTATGTATACAACATCTGCGGCCCTAAGTTAAGTGCACACTTTTCACGGCTACTTTTGCGTATATCCGATACTGGAACACTCCGATCTTTATCTTAAATTGCACATTCATTCAAGGATACCTATGGAAAAATTCAAATGGTTTATCTTTGATTTTGGAAATAATGTGCCTGCAGATCCATCATGCAGAGAAGCGATTTCCTGCTAATGAAAAACGACTTGTAGCAATGAGAGTTCTCCACTGGCGCACCAGACAAAAAGCCAACCGGACCCTCACCAGTAATAAGGGCCTATCGATGGCACATACTCCTCTGGGGGAATGTGCGGAATTTTCTGTTTTTTGTTCTCTGTTTTCTGCCCATTTTCGGCCACTTTTTTCTGTTTTCTGTAAAAATAGGCAAAAATTGGACAGGAACAGAAAAAAACGTGTACCACGATTTGCAGCAGGATTGTACTACCAAAAAGTGGCCGGATTTATCGAAGCTAAGCCGATAGGGTGAGGATGTACTCTACCCAGGCTCTCTGCAGTTGTACCACGCTAGATGCTTTTATCTCGCTGTAGTGGTTATTCATTAGGGCACGTGTGGCGTGGTGGAAAGAAACGGTGCTGTTCGCTGTACACACTCGGGTTCGATCCTCGCCGAGGTGAACCCAACCAACCAACCCTCCGGGATCCTTCACTTTCGAACAGATCTAAGAGGGGGATGAAGGCACTTGTTGGGGAGTCGGCTGGCCCCCGAAATACACTAAATAAGCGCAATACCCAATCCTCTGAAAAAATGTGCCGCGTCAGTGCCGGCAAAGTGCCGCGATCCTCGACTGTGCCAGGATAGTTCCGCGATATTGCCGCAGCGGCTTCGTGATCAGACGATTCTGCTACCGTGCCTTGAGCCTCGACATCGCGGCGATAGTACCGCAGCAGCTCCGCGTTAGAACCGCGCCGGCTCCGCGAGGTTGCAGCAGCGAACCCACGTAGAGTACGACACCCTGTCCTGTGTCGTAAAACGAAATTGTCGCCGGTTCAATATACCCAAGTTTGAGGTACACTCCGTATTCCCTTGTGCGCAAAAGCGGCGGTGCTGTTCGCTGTACACGGTCGGGTTCGATCCTCGCCGAGGTGAACCAAACCAACAACCCTCCGGGATCCGGGACCTTATCAGACAAAAGACGTAACGACCGCAGGTGCGAATTTTCGCTCTTACATTCAGACCCCCTCTAGTTGTCTTATAATTCTTGAATAACTTCATATCAGACACTCTCCCGAAGCCGCTGCGGCGTTATCGCGGCGCTGAAGCGGTACTGTCGGGTCCCCGCTATGGCTCCGCGGTGGTTCCGCCGCGGCTCCGCGATAGTGCCGCTTCGGTGACTGCACAAGCCAAAGCGGCAATTTCTCTCAGTTTCAAGCCTCTACGAATACCCGCTTCCCAGCGTACCCGCTTTGGTAGAGCGAAGTAATGTTGGCCCCAACTGTACCATGCGCGCAAAACTCTGAGTACGTGTTTTGATTCACTGCAACGCAGATGGCACAGAATTCAGTTGAGATGAAGCGCCAATAAACTGATGGTGAGCTTATGAGGCAGATGATAATTCTGCCACAGAGGTACGAGTGGCTCTAAGCGGTGGCGCGAACGACGCGTCAGGTCAGTTATACTTTAACGGCATAGGCGCGCGATACGGGCGTGACTTTCAGCTCTAATAGTAGTACTGTGTTCAAACCAGCAGTTATCCACCAATCAGTTACAAAATATGTACACTAAGGAGCGGAAAGCTCGCTCCGACTTCAATACGTACTCCATGTACAGACATACAGTGCGGTCGGCTGCCAAGGGTAAAGGCGGCGGCGGGGGGCGCCCGCCCCCGTTTTTGTGCGGCGCCCAATTTATTAACTGTTTAACGCGTTCAACGACTTCCTCGGTTGTTTCTGTTCGTGAGAAATTCTTGAGGAAGCCCTACGATTCCACCAAAGAATTTTGGAGAATTTTAAACCGGTTTGAAATTTTTCGAAAAATTGAGCTGGGAGAGTGGCGAGTCTTCAGATGCTCATGAACAATTCCAAAACAACGTTATATCGTTAGTGAAAAATTTATGTGAAGCAAAATATTGAGTATCTCAAAATAAGATGTTTTCTCAAAAAAACTCCGAGCTGAAAATAAAAATACTCTGGATGAAAGTTACAATAAAGCGCTATGCAACCCGATTGAAATTAATTTTGGGCTCAGACAGGCCTACGCTGATTGAAATGCTATAATGGTGATTCAAATAATTTATATGCCCAAACAAGAAATTACTGAAGAACTTTCTGGTTGATCGCGCATTTTTGAAAAAATCCGAAAATTGGCGATTTTTCGAAATCCAATGTCTATTAAAAAAGCCCATCAAATGTATTCCTTTATTGTGATGAATGTTTTTTGTAGAGCTAAGTATGGGACACCAATGGTGAGTTATTTGGTCATTTTTGCTTTCCGATTTCCAAATTATCATTTACTCAACATTGCTCTGCGGGACAAAACCAGTTTTTATGAGGCCCTAGACTGTATAACTCCTATAAAAAGGACTTGCCGAAGAAGTTAACTATGAAAAAGTATATGTGGGCATCAATAAAAGGTAATAGAATAGGACAAACACGAAAACGAGAAAATTTGAAAATTTTTTGAAAATTTCGTACTTCGTGGTTTTTGTTCTTTGGAATTCAGCACCTGTTTCAAACCGTTATCTGGCAATACAACGATTATAACCCTGATCTCGAACAAAAGCTCGTATCTCTAAACCTTATAAATCAGTTTGAGCCGGATTCGTTGAAGAATGGGTGAGAAAAGTTTTTCCAAAAAGTGCTCCGCGCTCACATTAGTGACGTTTTTTAATATTCAGCCGTATGTGGATTTATATGAAGAGAGGGGCTGTGGCACTTCAGCAAGTGTATTTCTGCGTGTCAGTGAAAGTTTCCAAAACCCATGGAAGGAATTTTACAGAAAATTATTCAACTTCGATTTTGCAAAATATGACTATATCAAAAGTTATATATTTACACCAACGTCAAACACTCTCCGTTCAAGCTTAATCAATGCTCTTGTCACAGACGAAAGAAAAGAAGGGTCGCTGTTGAATCTCACATTGTGGACAAGAATCACCGGGTGGTGATAGAAAAAAATAGGAGCCGAACCCAGGCCATCATGCTCACAATTCATTGCCTCAGAGTATACTGGATCAGAATGGTTTCATATCGTGATATTGAAGAAAAAAGTTTTTATACAGATAACTAATGGGCTGAGTCTCCTAATAGTCCTACAATAGAATCTCAAATGTGGATGAGAAAAATCTCGATTTTTTCTTTGATGGAATTTTGAGCTCTGGGTCCGATCTTGGCTCACTATTGACAGATGGGTGCCACTAAAGTCCGATCGACGAAATTCGTCCTCGCCCACAAAAATACCCAAACAACATTCAGATTTATAGAAAAAACGTATACACCAAATTTTAAGCGAATTGTGATTCTTGGAGGGTAGCTGTGCGTTGAAAATTACGAACGTTCAGACTGAAAGCGAAAATTGAAGAAATGTGAACTCGTCAATACTGAGAAGATTCCTTTGCGGTGATATATAGATACGAATATGTAGGTTATGGCCAATATCATGGCTCCTCTGAATATGCCCAGATTCGTTCCTCTGGTATCGTTATGCCCTCGCCCTGCTAAACGCTGACTTCGCACCTCCAGTTGGACGCGTCAGGTCACCACAACGGCTCACCAACAGCACAGATGTCAACCGTTATATAGTTCTTCTACACAGTTATTTTTGGATGCAACAACTATTACAAAAATGAAAACACGAAACCATTTACATCAAGAGTAAAAAAATGAAAATTGAGTTATGTTAAGGACTTTAATACGTCAATACTATGGTAATTCTGAATGAAAATGGCTCAGTATCGGATCAGGGTAAAAGTACTAGACATTGGCATTGCACACTAGATTTGAAAAGCATGGAAAATTCGATTAACACTTTTTAAAAGTCTCGAATGAATTAATTTTTCAAATATTCCTTTTCCAAGTTACCGAATGAATGAACGCATTTGAATAAGACACATTTAAAACTGAGTGAATTTTTATAATAACGTTTCTTATATTTTCGAATGAATGAGCGAGTTCGAGAAAACCTCGAACCTTTTCGAATGAGTAAAGAAAATGGAAGCAAGTCTAATTTTATTTCTATTCAATTTGAATGAGAATTCGGAATATTTATTCGATTATGTATTTGGATAGTGATTCTAACTTTCGTGTTTTCCGACTAATTAAAGAATATTTTGTAATTTTTTCAGCATAGTCAAATGTCGCCAACCGACATTGGCCGAGTACAGAAAACATCGAGTTTTCAATTTTCTGAATCAAATAATCGAAAAAGTGAATAATTTCCAATCCCGATAGAATGGAAACTCCGAAAAGGTCAATAACTCAAATTTCCGAATTAATAGGAAATTTAACAACACGAATAATTTGATCACCTGAAACAGCAGAAAGTTCGAAATAAAAAACCAGAGTCCCCGAATGAATCAAATATTCGAGAAAAATCAAAAATTGAATCTACGACAGAACCGCTATCATCTAGCTCTATGCTCGAATACTCGGATATACGAATTATTCTAATAATTGTTCGGATCGGTCACAAGTTTAGTACAGGGCTGTATGCCTTTGTGTACCATGCCAAGAACAGTTTCCGATTCAAAATTATACATACGCAACGCATGAAAGGCATGAAGAGTCTGAAAACTTCTAACCGAGACTTCAGAAGTTACTTCTATTCTGAAGAGATACATGAGTTGACATCTGTGCTGTTGGTGAGCCGTTGTGGTGACCTGACGCGTCCAACTGGAGGTGCGAAGTCAGCGTTTAGCAGGGCGAGGGCATAACGATACCAGAGGAACGAATCTGGGCATATTCAGAGGAGCCATGATATTGGCCATAACCTACATATTCGTATCTATATATCACCGCAAAGGAATCTTCTCAGTATTGACGAGTTCACATTTCTTCAATTTTCGCTTTCAGTCTGAACGTTCGTAATTTTCAACGCACAGCTACCTTCCAAGAATCACAATTCGCACAAAATTTGGTGTATACTTTTTTCTATAAATCTGAATGTTGTTTGGGTATTTTTGTGGGCGAGGACGAATTTCGTCGATCGGACTTTAGTGGCACCCATCTGTCAATAGTGAGCCAAGATCGGACCCAGAGCTCAAAATTCCATCAAAGAAAAAATCGAGATTTTTCTCATCCACATTTGAGATTCTATTGTAGGACTATTAGGAGACTCAGCCCATTAGTTATCTGTATGAAACCTTTTTTCTTCAATATCACGATATGAAACCATTCTGATCCAGTATACTCTGAGGCAATGAATTATGAGCATGATGGCCTGGGTTCGGCTCCTATTTTTTTCTATCACCACCCGGTGATTCTTGTCCACAATGTGAGATTCAATAGCGACCCTTCTTTTCTTTCGTCTGTGACAAGAGCATTGGTTCAGCTTGAACGGAGAGTGTTTGACGTTGGTGTAAATATATAACTTTTGATATAGTCATATTTTGCAAAATCGAAGTTGAATAATTTTCTGTAAAATTCTTTCCATGGATTTTAGAAACCTTCACTGACACGCAGAAAAACACATGCTGAAGTGCCACAGCCCCTCTCTTCATATAAATCCACATACGGCTGAATATTAAAAACGTCACTAATGTGAGCGCGGAGCACTTTTTGAAAACTTTTTCTCACCCATTCTCCAACGAATCCGGCTCAAACTAATTTATAAGGTTTGGAGATACGAGCTTTCGTTCGAGATCAGTGTTATAATCGTTGTATTGCCAGATAACGGTTTGAAACAGGTGCTGAATTCCAAAGAACAAAAACCACGAAGTACGAAATTTTCAAAAATTTTCAAATTTTCTCGTTTTCGTGTTTGTCCTATTCTATTACCTTTTATTGATGCCCACATATACTTTTTCATAGTTGACTTCTTCGGCAAGTCCTTTTTATAGGAGTTATACAGTCCAGGGCCTCATAAAAACTGGTTCTGTCCCGCAGAGCAATGTTGAGTAAATGATAATTTGGAAATCGGAAAGCAAAAATGACCAAATAACTCACCATTGGTGTCCCATACTTACCTCTACAAAAACATTCATCACAATAAAGGAATACATTTGATGGGCTTTAATAGACATTGATTTCGAAAAAATCGCCAATTTTCGGATTTTTTTTTCAAAAATGCGCGATCAACCAGAAAGTTCTTCGGTAATTTCTTGTTTGGGCATATAAATTATTTGAATCACCATTATAACATTTCAATCAGCGTAGGCCTGTCTGAGCCCAAAATTAATTTCAATCGGGTTGCATAGCGCTTTATTGTAACTTTCATCCAGAGTATTTTTATTTTCAGCTCGGAGTTTTTTTGAGAAAACATCTTATTTTTGAGATACTGAATATTTTGCTTCACATACATTTTTCACTAACGATATAACGTTGTTTTGGAATTGTTCATGAGCATCTGAAGACTCGCCACTCTCCCAGCTCAATTTTTCGAAAAATTTCAAACCGGTTTAAAATTCTCCAAAATTCTTTGGTGGAATCGTAGGGCTTCCTCAAGAATTTCTCACGAACAGAAACAACCGAGGAAGTCGTTGAACGCGTTAAACAGTTCCTAAATTGGGCGCCGCACAAAACGGCGGCGGCCGCCGCCCGCCGACGCCTTTTTACCCTTGGCAGCCGACCGCACTGTATGTATTGAGCTTGTAATAAATAATCTAGCTTTTATTGTTTGGGAAAAGGAAGGCTCGATCAACATTTGTTACCACATCGCAATCATAATCTGCAATTCTTGAGCGTCTATACTTTTTGCTCTGGCCAGCTGCAAGGTTTTGAAAATTCAATGGAAGAAGCATAGATCACTCAAAAAATCTATAAAACAAGTTCAATGTTTTGAAAAATTTCGTTTGGTGTACGCTGAACACGCTTTATTGATTTTTGAAAATTTTCTGTTTTCTGTTTTCTGCCCATTTTTGGAGATTGTTTTCTGTTTTCTGTTAAACTGGATTTTCTGTTTTCTATTTCCGAAAATAATTTTTCCGCACATCCCTGCTCCTCTGACAACGAAGGGGAGAATATTCAAGCCATACAGAAAAAACGGAGAAGATAGTTGGATGTGAGAACAAGCTAGTGTTTTTCTCTGAAAAAAACCCTGAAAAATCTCAGTGGTGCCAAAACAGAAAGTGACGCTACCAAAAAACCAAATTTCTAGAAAAAAGTGCACGTTCCAATTTTTCTTCACTTCTTTAACTAACAATTCAAGAAAAAAGCCATGAAAACACTTGCAAGTGATGACACTCTCACAATCACAACGGCGCCCACTAATATGAAATAATTTATTTGAACAAAACTAGTTTGTAGCGAGAATATAGGGACGAAAAAGAGAAAGAATACAAAAAAACCAACGCTCGGGGAAAAATAAGCAGCTCATGAGGCCACTGATTTCGACCATCGTAGCAGAAAGCGACCACACATCAACCCATGATCTATGTCTCTAATCCTAGCGGTAGAGTTTCACAAGATTCTCCAGTTTATCACCTTTCTTATCTAAAGAGCGGCCAAGCACTAAAACGGCTGCCCTTAAATGAAGGCTTCGCACAATCTTTGCATTGATTGGATCTGCACTTACATCTAAATAGAGGTGGTCAAATCTGAATACTGTTTGTCTCTGGAGCGTATTATCTTTTCTGCGCCGCCACCATCTCGGTCATGCCCCACCCATGGCTAAGATCGCACCCGCTTCTGTTTCGTTCACGGTCTCGCACATCGCGCCCCCAGCATAGACCTCAGCGCCTACCTCGGGTCCGTGGGTGGCTCACATACGGCTGACGAATGGCTGCCTCCGCTGTCACTACCTAAGGCTGTCCGCATGCATTAAAGGCAGGGTTTGCGATAAAATCGACTTTTGAGCTCTCTTCATAAGAATGTAGATTTGGCCATCACAAAAGTTAAAGTAAGTGAAAAAACCCGGAAATTCGCGGGAAAAACGCTCAAAAACAAAGTATAACGGCTAATTACCGGTGTCGGCCGGCCCCCTAATTAACGCGATTTTCATTAATGCCTGCTTATGCGACATTTATTTTTCTGTTAAAGTAATCAGTAGTCTCCAAACATGTTCAGAAATTACTTTAGAAGCAAAATAAAAGTTGACAATAAAAGTCGCTGCCTGGACGTGAGCCACATGCTGATGACGCGGAGGCAGCGCTGAGTTCGCAACATCAGGGGAGTTCGCTACGGGCCCTGGCTAGCAACGTAGTGAGTTCCTCGTGTAACGCATTCTTGGAATTGTCAGCGGCGGTTTCGGTAAGTGCATGAGCGCTCGCTCTTCACAGATTGGATACTTTATAATCCCGCAGCCGTAAAAATGGAGTCTTACACGACGATGAGCCGAACGCCTTGATAATACCATTAAAGTCCTTCCTTACAGCTATCGCACAGCCTCCCACTCTCCAGTCATCAGAGTTAACGCAGTAGATGGCTTACTCTCCGACTTTAATGAAGAGTCTATCTTTGTGGGGAGATTCCTGCAAATCAGAAAACAGTGCATGGAAATAGCCCAGAAGATTTGACAGCGCAGTTTGTTGGATGAACGGCAATTCAGCGTGGCAAAAATGTGGGTTGTGGTCAAAGCCTTAATGAATTCCCTAGCGACAGGGCCTAGAATGTCACTGAGTAGAGGTCTTAGTGTGTCGGACGGCAAAACCTTTATGTAATGTATGGGAAACTTTCTCGATGAGGTTGTGCACGCTATATCGCTTGAACATTCCCTTTGTACACTCAAACGTTTGCTGGGTTAATTAGAAACAGGGGAACCACGAAAAGGTACCAACAGACTTGTACAAGCCTTATGTTAATACAAGGTGCACACCCACGCCGCTTCGCGGCATACTTGTAGGCGTGTATTCTGACGCGTAAAATGATAGAATCGTTGTCAAATGAGAACTCAGTTATAATCGTTCCTCGAAACCCAGTCTGATCCCACACACTTTCCCCTGCGTCGGCGCACTTACAGTTTAGCACAACACACTTTCCGCGGTGCTTCACGCATTCCCAGTTGGGTACAACACACCTTACCCGGCGCTCGGCGCACTCCCAGTCGGGTCCCGTACTTTTACTCCGGCGCTCGGCAAACTCCCAGTTGGATCCAACACACTTTTCTTGGCGCTGGGCGCACTCTCGGTTGGGTCCAATATACTTTTCCCGGCGCTCGGCACACACATTTGGGTCCCACACACTTTTCTTAGCGGAACTTCCAGTTGGGTCCAGCGCACTTTCCCCGGCGCCCGGCGCCCTCCCAGTTGGGTCCAACACACTTTTCCCGGCGTTCGGTGCATTCACATTTGGGTCCCACACGATTTTCTCGGCGCTCGACGCACTCACAGTTGGGTCCAACACACTTTTTCACACACACACACACACACACACACACACACACACACACACACACACACACACACACACACACACACACACACACACACACACACACACACACACACACACACACACACACACACACACACACACACACACACACACACACACACACACACACACACACACACACACGCATACACACACACACACACACACACACACCCACACCCACACCCACACCCACACACACACACACACACACACACACACACACACACACACACACACACACACACACACACACACACACACACACACACACACACACACACACACACACACACACACACACACACACACACACACACACACACACACACACACACACACACACACACACACACACACACACACACACACACACACACACACACACACCCACACACACACACACACACACACACACACACACACACACACACACACACACACCAGGCCGCGTATAGTTAATAGGGTTCATATTGAAAGTAAGTACTGCAAGGAGATCAGAATGTGTGATGTCTTAACGTCGTGATCTTCTACGCCTTATGGCTGCTTTACCTAAACGATGGAACCAATCCAATTGTGTACAATCGCGAAAACAAGGCTAACTTCTGGATCGCAAAGGGAACCAATCACGCCGTAAGCCAATTAGACTTGTTTCTTGTAATAACCCAATGCGAGTTCATATGCAGTTACATCTGAAAAATTTGCCTGCTAGAGGAAATTCCGTTGAGTAAACCTCATTTCTTCTACTTTAGTAACTATATCAAAAGTTATCAGACGTATCAGCGAAGCATGCTGTTATACAGTGTAGCACTAGACCTATAATTCACTTTACCTATGCAGCGCTTACTAGTACTTGAACTTAGTTATTCTTGACATGCACTAACCACAAACTGGAAAAAGTTTTTACTCCTAACTGGTTTTCACTCATTCTTATGCAGAAGAAGGTTTGGTTTTTGTTCTTCAAGACACAGTCCAACCTCAGAATCGATTTTTCGTTTTTTTTACTATCTTGGAGAAAATTTCACGCTGATCACAATGGTGCCTCCAGAATCGCTCAGAACTCATTGTGAACGGAGTTACGGCTCCTCAAAAATTTCGATTTTAAACAGGTAGAAAATCTCGGACTAGTCTCGAGCCTGTATTTTCTTGTTATTCGCAGCCATCGTTCTGTTGCAGGCCAAAATATAAAGCCAGCTCGAAAACAAATCGAAAAGCATAGGATTTGAATGAAATCATTGGCGCGTCTCTACCCTATAGAGGTCGGAAACCTGGCGGTGGGCGTTACCCATTTTTTCTTTCAAAGAGGTGTGGCCGACTTTTTCCTAGCTTTTTCTCGCTTCTTTGGGCGAATTGAGATTTTGCGCTTAGCAGAGTTGCTATAGGCGGCGACCGGACCATAATATCAAAAAACACCTCTGAGGTTGTACTGTGCCTTTAAGTATCGTCCTCTCGTCGCCTCGCAGTAAAGAGGCTTGCAGAGTAGAAGTCACGGCGTTGCTAGCAGCGACGAACAAAGCTGAGTGATCCTTAATCAGTTACATTCGGCTACGAGAGCGACCGACGCGGCGTAAAGAGAGACGAAGGGCATCGCAGAGTTTTTTGACCTCGCGACGGCCGTGCGTCACTGTCAGCGAGCAGCAACCGACGCCGCGACGATAATATTCAAAAACACTTTTGTCGCGCGTCAAGGCTGACGCTCGGCGACCTCTCGCTTGTCGCTCAAACTCTGCAGACCCCTTTAGCACAGCTCGCTCGCTTGCCACGTCATCCATGGATCCTGCCCGTATCGATCGATGACGCGGTACGCCAGCTGGCTACGCAAATAGACAAACGCGCACGGAATCCCTATACTTTCCAACCATGTAAACTTTCCTTACTTTGCTTTTGTTTCTGTCAAATTGACTGCTTAAAATTTTTTTGTAGTCAGTTCAGAAGTTTTTCCTATCGCAACGAAAGTCAGGTCTGCTATCCCGGGCGACCACGCATGCAGCGCAAGCAAGTCTTGATGGGAACATGGAGTCCGAACATGATCAACTTTTGCCCAACACAAATATCACAATTTTGAGATACATCTGCTGCTACTCTCTAAGAAGGAGGAGTAAATAGGAAATCCGAGCTACGCCGACTGTCAAAAATTAGGGACGTGGTCGAATATGCTAAGTCGTCGAAAATAAGTTGGGCCGGGCACGTAATGCGTTTCGAGGATAACCGTTAGACAAGGGCTGTAACAGATTGGGTACCGCGGGACCTCAGGCGCACGATCGGCCGTTCTCCAACACGATGGTCAGATTTCGTCATCAAGAGCATTGACGAAAGGAGTGCGAGTCTTCGTGTACCTAGAGAGAGTAGGATTTTCTGGCCAAATATGGCGCGCGATAGGGACGAATGGAGACTTTACTGGCGCCCGTTCGACACTGTCGATGATCAACGGGAGGACGGGTGTTACAGGTGATCTGCTGCAACTGTCCTGCTCTGCGGGGTTGCTCATATATGACTGATCACGCTGCGCTGTGTCCTTGATAACGCAGTGCAGAAAGTCGACTCTCTTAGTTTTCTTACATACAGCAAGTTTTCATTAGCTAAAGACAACCTCGACGAATGAATATCACTGGCAGTATTCGTAATACCGCCCGTGCAGGAAGGGGGCGTAACCTTCCCGTGCCCGGCGTATGCCCACCGGTTTTGTACCTTCCCTGTCGAGGTTTCTGTAGTGGCTGCCCCCTCTTCGCCACCTGCCGGAGCTGAGACGGGCATGAATAGCCATCTGCAGAGACGAAGAGGAGACCGCCGAGTAGGAGATTGCTGTGTCACTGCTCCGTTGTCAATGCATTCCGGCGGGCACAGCATGCCCGACCTCGATTGTGCGGTGGACGGACAGAGTGCGCGCTGCCTGCCAGTAACATATTGATCACTTTCTGAAACGCAAGATCGACGAAGCAGACGGACGCTATTCTCTCCATCCACCCTCCAGGTGGCTAGAAACCCTCCTGTCTACACTACAGGTAGCCGGGAACATTCCTATCTACCTGCCGTGTATCTAGGAAGGTGCAACATCGGTGGTCAGAAACCTTCAATAGGCTTTTCCGTAACCACCGACTCCCAGATAAATATTTATCGTCTATGCTTTATACCTTTCGAAAATCAGAGAACACTAGGAAGGTCTTGTTATACAATATAAAGGATTTCCAACAAGTCGAATGCGCCGCATCTATCAGAATCACACATAACTGTCCTACAGAATGTTTAACTTCCAACGATTGAACAGCCTCCTCGACGGCAGACCTCCGTTCCATAAAAAGTTTGAGGATCTCTGGTTTTTTCTCCTACATATATCGTTTGTCCCTGAATAACAAAACTGTCAATCTGATGACTTGGATACACAGGTAATGCTTATCCTCACATACAGTACCGTGCAAAAGTTTATTCGCGTGGCATTTCATCGAATAATGTTTCTATACATATCTTGGCTTGCCCTTAGCGAAACTTGATAAAACTTTAGTATGTTATGGGTCATCACAGCCCTTGCTTTAGAAATACACAAAACTGGTCTGGAATTTATTTATCATTTTGTGGTATTATCTCAAATTAGAACTATTCCTTCAAAACATGGCTATTACAATTCCCCAGCCATAGCACTTATTCGCCATTCCAAGGTCTTCGGAATCGTTGTAAAGCTTTGTGAGAAAATCGCCTCTATCAGAATTTCCTGAAGACCGAAAATTGAACAGGTCGGAGTTAATTTTTGGAAATTGACCCTATAAAATTATTCACCCCAGAACCAATCCAAAATATGTGCTAGTTGTGCTTTGACAAAGTACAACTGGAACATAATTTTCGCTCCTTTTCGATAACGTCAAAGAGGGATTCTTAAAAGGAGCAATATCGCATGATTTTCCTCAAAATTTATTTCTAAAAACTTTCGGTGAATATTAATTCTTTACAAGGTTATAAAGCGGTTCTAAAGACCTCCGAATGGCAAATATCTGCTACGGGTTTGGAATTGTAATAGCCATGTTTTGAAGAAATAGTCCTATTTTAAGGCAATACCACGAAATGATGAATAAATTTCGTATTTCAAAAACTGAACGCTCAAAAACCAGTTTTTCGTATGTGTAAAGCAAGTGTTGTGATGCCCCATAACATACTAAAGTTTCATCTAGTTTCGCTAAGTGCAAGCCAAGATATGTACATAAACATTATTCGCGGAAATGCCACGCAAATAGACTTTTGCACGGTATGTGTATAATAAGCGGCGTGGGGTGCGCCTGACCGGTCTGAATGATGGACGTCTGTCTGTCCGGGTGTTTGGAATTTCTGATACCATCGGTCAGAGCGCGTTATTGTTTCACACAATACACAGACAAGGTCGCGGAAACTCAGGTTAAGGAGGAGCGCGCATAGTGTTACAATCGTGGTGGGACCACCCTACCTGTTGCATATTAGGTTCTTTATTAACTCCTTTAAACTTTCATCGTTATGGATCGTGGTGGGACCACCCTACCTTTCGCATATCAAGTCTTTTAACGTTCATTGTTATGGATAGTGGCGGGACCACCCTACCTGTTGCATATTGAGTCCTTTCAACTTTCACCGTCGTGAATCGTGGTTGGACCATCCTACCTGTTGCAAATCAAGTCCTTCAAACCTTCATCGTTGTAGATCGTGGTGGAACCACCCTACATGTCGCATATTTAGTCCTTTACACTCACCGTCATGGATCGTTTTGGGACCACCCTACCTGCTGCATATTGAGTCCTTCAAACTTTCTTGGGTATGGATCGTGCTGGGGCCATACTACCAGTTGCATATTGAGTCCTATAAACATTCTTTGCTTCGGATCGTGGTGGGACCATCGTAGTTGTTGCGTATTGAGTCCTTTAAACTTTATTTGATACAGTTGGTGATGGGACGATCGCAGCTGTTGCGTATTTAGTCCTTCGAAATTGCTTTCGTGCCCAGGGACAACAAAGCAATACTTTGTGAAAGTGGAAGAACTTTTGGATTCATCGCGTAAAATCACACAGAAAAAAGCGCGCGACTCCGAAATCGACGCGTAGAATGTGTATGAGGCTCAGCGGTAACCTAGCAACACACTGAGAAAACGGGCGAGTCTTCGAGTTCATTGCGTAAAACAAGACAAAAAGCGCGCGGGACTCTGAAATCCACGCGTTCAACGTGTGCGGGGCTCAGGAACATCCACCCACTACTTTGAGAAGGTGGACAGGGTCTGAGATTCTTCGAATATTGTTGTGCTGTGTATTGCGCCCTTCAAACCTACATTCCAACGAATCGTTTCGAAACCTAGATTTAACCTATCGTTGCGGAACCCACGTAATGGTTTTGCAGTACGTCCTCTAAGCCTACACTCCACCTGTCGCTGTGGGACACATGTAGTGGTTGCGTATTCTTCCTATTAGCTTTCATGGCGGCGGATCATTGTAGGACCCACGCAGAATGTTGTGTGTAGGAAGGCTGGCAAAGCCAGTCCATCGTTCGGCGAAGCCAAATGAATGCTGTGCATTATTGATGGAGGGAAGCCGGCAGAGTCGGTCTATCGTTCTGCTAAAACAAATGAACGCTACACTTGGTTAATGAGGGTGAGCCGGCGGTTTATCGTTTTGACTAGCCGAAGGATTGCTACACGAGGTTAAATGTGGGATGCCGGGGATGCCGACCTTTTGTTTAAAAGTCGAACGGATTCTGCACACCGTTAATCCGGGCGACCGAGGAAGACAGCTCGGCGTAGCCAAACGAATGCTACACGATGTAATGATGGAAGGCCGGTAAAGCCGGTGTATTGACTGGCGAAGCCAGACGAGTTCTACTCGTGGGTAATGGGAGGAAGCCGGCGGCGAAGCCGGTCTATCGTTCGGCGAAGCCGAACGATTGCTCACATTGGTAATGGAGGACGGTTGGTGAAGCCCGTGTATTGATTGGCGAAAGCTGTGGCACACACTCAGAAAATTACGCGCTCCATTCAAACACAGCACTTCATTCATGTCATCCCAAGCGAGTTTGTTGGGGGACGCAATCCCACGAAATGTAAGCGAAGCCCGCCTCCGAAACATTGCGGGGAGAGATGTGCATGTTGGGAATGTCTCGGGGTCAGTTCCATCCCCGCGCAGGGACTCTCTGACTTAGGCATGCATGCCTCAGGTGGCAGAGAAGGAGAGCTGGGCCATTCATTGAATTTATTGAAGAGGACAGTTCAACTAAACTATAAGAATAGAAATGACAAACTTTCGTAGATCATCATTTTTGTCAAGAAAAACTTCAGAAAAATTGTCGCTCAGTATATTTACCTTGTCCCTGTCAGAGGTTGCTATATGGTCCTCTTTTCTTATGGTGCCAATCCATGTTTAACGTTTCAGATTTTGTTCAAAAGAGCGGAGAAATTGTATCCGTAATTGCATCAGTTCAATGTTTGCATACACTTTTTCTTTCAGGAACTCTTCTTCTGAAAAATTGTTAATGCGATCATTAGACAGGTGATCAGATTCGAATATCTAGATCTTGTCAACAATCTAGTAAACTTCTGCCATATTACCACACATCACTTTTGTACGGCAATTCCTTTTGCCAAAACCTGATCACATGCTTATTACCTTCCAATAATACCTTGTTTTCAGATCTGTGATCACCAGACTCACATTAACCAAAGAAGTAGATTCATTCAATTATGTAAGCCTTCGTTCCCTATGTTGTTATGAATAGGCCCAGAAGTCATGGGAACAAAAACTACGCCGGCCACAAGTTTTCATCTTCGTGCGAAGAACATGCCTATGCTATTATTGTTACCGTACACTGGACATGTTATGCGTATGTATGATCAAGCTTGCAAGTATAAGAAAAAAAGCCCTAATTTTCACTCAAAGTAAGAGCAAACGAAAGTTAGAAAAAATGACTGTACCAAAGTCCTGTACTCGTCTTAGCATCCATGATTCATACAAATTTCATCGTATTTTTCCTGCCTACATCCTGCTTGATTTTGCTCCGTCCCTGGGACATGTTAGCTGAGGGAGGGGGGTCTTAAAAGCACGTATTGCCCTCATGTTTTACCGTTCTGCACATATTAAATGCAGTGTGTACGATAAAAAATGTGTTTCGTTTTTCACTAGGAATGGGTAATGGAAGGTCACACTGTAACGTTGACGTCGAAAGAACGCATGAAAACGAGCCAGGAAAAGCTCCAAAAGAGCCCGAAGTTTGTGCTGGTTTCCACATCTTCCTACGTGGCGTCAGCGCACTCCGGCGCACTCGCTGGCTCCCGCTGACTTTCTACGAGTGTGCAGGACCCATGTAAGAGGGCCCCGCACGCCAGAGAAAGTGTACGGTAACTAAGTTTCCACTTCGAGCGCAAGGCAAACCCCAAAAGTGCAACACACGCCCACCGACTTGAGCAAATGAATGCTCGAGATGGTGAGATGAGCGATGATTTCCATTCATTAGCTCCGTTTTTCCCTTCATTCGTAAGCTTCTCTCTTTACCTCAAGGTCAGCTCCGCATACATCGGCTGCAAGGAAGGAAGTTACAAGCCTCGGACAACTCGTCCACCATGCTTCCTTAGGCCTCAACATTTGAGGACCATAACTCCGTTCCCAGAAGGTCTTGTACGATTTCCAGAGATATCATTGAATCAGTATGGGGCCGTTCTCAAGATAGGCGGAAAAAACAGAAAAAACGATTTAAATTGTAAACATTGCCTTTAAAGGCAGTGCTCACGATAAAAAATGTGTTTCAGTTTCCACCAGGAATGGGTAGTCGAAGAGCACACTGTAACGTTGACGTCGAAAGAACGCATAAAAACGAGCCAGGAAGAGCTCCAAAAGAGCCCGAAGTTGCAAACTTCGGGAGCGCATTGAAAACCCCAAAAGCGCATCACACGCCCACCGACGTGAACAAATGAATGCTCGAGATCGTGAGATGAGCGATGATTTCCGATCATTAGCCCCGTTCTTCCCTTCATTCTCAACTTCTCTCTTTACTCAGGTCAGCTTGCATACATCGTCTGCAAAAGACTGAAGTTACAAGCTTCGGAAAACTCGTCCACCATGTTTCCTTAGCTCAAATTTTGAGGGACCACAACTCCGTTCCCAGAAGGTCTTGTAAGATTTCAGAGACATCATTGGAATCAGTATGGGGCCGTTCTCAAGATAGGCGGAAAAACAGAAAAACGATTTTTATCGTGAACACTGCCTTTAAATACACGCGCGAGGTTCCTTACATTAGCCATATTTTCTTCACTGAACCTCTCTCTCAGACTATACTAAAATCGAAGCCTGAAGTCGTTTACGAAATAGATGGTGATCAGAATCTGAGGGATTCACGGTTTTCACCACACAATTTTCTGCGTACTCGGCCTTGATAATCGCTCCTCCTTTCCGAAGCGTGAACTCAAGGACCTGCCTCTAACTAGGGCTTACCTTACATTTCCGTGAAGCAATGAAAATGCCTATTTTTGGAAACCCCGCAACCATTTAGGGAATTCCAAGCACGGATTATCCATGTACTGTCAAAGACCTACAGCAACGACAACATGGCTTTCCAGATCTCCACGGAAGATTTAACGCATTCCCTAGTAAGGAATAACTTCCTAGCAGAGGTAGTCTGTTTAAACGCATTAACCTGGAAGTACTGGAACCCTCAAGTAGTAGAATACTGATGCAAAATGCTATGCTAAAATGCTCTCGGTCAATTCTGGGCACTCTCATTTCTGTTATTTCCCGGAAACGACTGGTGTTCTCCGAGCACATGGAGTCAGGGTATATTTCGGTTAAGCTTAGTCAAAGACTTCTTATCGATCTTTGTATTGCTCTACGATTTTTAGGGTAATCGATCGATTTCTTTGATTTATGATAAAAGTTCGTGAAATGTACACAAGTCGATAGAAACCCTTAGGAAGCAGTGAGGGTTCTGAGGTCTTTTCGATGCTAAGAAACCAAAAATGTAGCGTGGATTCCGCTTCCTGACACTAGGCATGCTGGCTTTGTTTTACAGTACTTCCTCACACAACCGCCGCATTCAATGCGTGTCGAATATGCATTCAACTCGTTGCCATTCCTGACTCGCTTTCCGAGCCTTTTTTCGACACCGGTATCCGAGAATCCTCCTCGCAAGTCTTTTACTGTAGACAGGTCACGACAACGATAGTCCCAAACCCTGCCTTCAATCCAACACCCCCAGCAGGGATGTGCGGAAAAAATGTTTTTGGAAACAGAAAACAGAAAATCTAGTTTGACAGAAAACAGAGAAAAATCTCCAAAAATGGGCATAAAACAGAAAACATGGTGAACATTTTCAAAAATCCAATAAAGGGTGTTCACAAGCGTACACTAAAGAAAGCTTTTAAAATATTTAACTTTTTTTATACATTTTTTCAGTAATCTGTGCTGCTTTCATTGAATTTTTGAAACATTACAGTTGATCAGAGCAAAAAGTATAGACACTCAAGAATTGCAATATTAGAGCGATGAGGTGACAAATATTACATCGAACTGATAAACTTCTATCAGGGCAATAAGAGCTCGATTACTCTATTAGAAGCTCAATACATAAGTCTGTGCAAGGAGTATGTATTGCAGTCGGAGCGAGCTTTCCGTTCCTGAGTGTACATATTTTGACACTTATTGTGGGATATCTGCTGGTTTGAACACTGTACTACTTTCAGAGCTGAAAGTCACGCCCGTACCGCGCGCCTGTGCCGTTAGAGTATAAATGACCTGACACGCTGTTCGCTTCACCGTTTAGAGCCTCTCGTACCTCTGTGGCAGAATTATCATTTATCTCATAGGCTCACCATCAGTTTTTTGACGCTTCATCTCAACTGAGTTCTGTGCCATCTGCGTTGCAGTGAATTAAATCACGTATTTAGAGTTTCACGTGCACGGCTCAGTTGGGGCCAACATTACCCCGCTCCACCGAAACGGGTAGGCTGGGGAGCGGGTATGAATAGTGGGCGTTAAATAGTATTAATGACTTATTATTCTTACAAGCATAAATTCACATTGCACTTTTCCTTTCCCCTGACTGGTTTGCGTCACATTTGAGAGATCCGTCAACGATAAACCTCTGGGTAAGAGTATCCACAATAAGATAAAGATAAGGAATCGGCTCTCTGAATCCCAATTGGAATGCGCAGCGCATTCGACGTCGTATTGGTAGAAGCTTGTTTCTGAGAAAAATTGCCGCTGCGGCTCCGCGATAGTGCCGCTTTGGCGCGTACAGGCACCAAAGCGGCACTATAGCGGAGCCGCGGCGGCACTACCGCGGAGCCTTAGCGGGGACCCCACGGTGTATCGCTTCGGCTCAGCGATAACGCCGCAGCGGCTTCGGGAGAGTGTCTGATATTAGGTTATATAAGACTTATTAAACAACCAGAGGGGGTCTAATTGTAAGAACAAAAAATCGCACCTGCGGTTGTTACGTCCTTTGTCTGATAAAGACAGAGGTTACCGCCGCCCTTTGCGCGCGCCAAGGGAATGATACGGAATGTACTCTCAAACTTGGGTTTTTTTGAACCGGCGACAATTTCATTTTACCATACAGGACAGTGCATCGTACTCCACGCGGGTTGGCTGCTGCATCCTCGGCAAGCCGGCGCGGGTCCTAATCTGCACAGCTGCTCTGCGGCGCAATATTGGCGGAACTATCGCAGCACAGTCGAGGATCGCGGTACTTTGCCCGGCCTTGGACGTAGCGGCACATTTTTCTTAGAAGAATGGGTTTTATGTGCCTCCATTAGGAGAGGGTTGCGAGGGCCAGCCTGACTTCCCAGTGATGCGCTTTCATCTCCTTCTTGCCATGAATCTAAGTTACCAACTGAAGGATCACGGAAGGTTGTTAGTTTGGTTTACCTCGGCGAGGATCGAACCCGACTGTGTACAGCGAACAGCACCGTTTCCTTCCACCACTCCGCACGTGCCCTAATAAATAACCATTACAGCGAGATAAAACTATCTAGCGTGGTACGCAATCCGCAGAAGAGCCTGGGTAGAAGTGGCTACATCCTCACCCTATCGGCTTAGCTTTCGATAAATCCGGCCACTTTTTGCAAGGACAATCCTGCTGCAAAGCGCGGTACACGTTTTTTTCTGTTTTCTGGCCAGTTTTTGCCTATTTTTACAGAAAACGGAAAGAATGGCCAAAAATGGGCAGAAAACAGGAAATTCCGTACATCCCTGACCCCCAACTAATAACTGTCATGGTCAAACGACAGATAATACGTAGGCTTAGAATTTACGGTTAGATCACCGTCAATTCTCTGCTATTTCAATTGAATTTGCTATCATGAAATTGTCCTCGATGCAGGTTTTTCCAGTTCTCTGGATAAATAAAGGCAGTGTTCACGATAAAAATCGTTTTTCTGCTTTTCCGCCTATTTTGAAGATGGTCCCATGCTGATTCCAATGATGTTTTTGGAATCTTACAAGACGTCTAGGGAACGGAGTTATGGTCCCTCAAAAATTGAGCTAGGGAAGCATGGTGGACGAGTTGTCCGAGGATTGTAACTTCCGTCTTCTGCAGCCGATGTATGCGAGCTGACCTGAGTAAAGAGAGAAGTTGAGAATGAGGGGAAGAACGGGGCTATCGATCGGAAATCATCGCTCATCTCACGATCTCGAGCATTCATTTGTTCACGTTGGTGGGCGTGGAAAGTGCATCTGGGGTGTGACGAGCTGACGGTTGTCCAACGCTGGGGTCGTAGGGGACCATTTTGAGTTCATTTTTCTTTGTTTTTTGATAGTTAGGGTTGCGCAAGGTCCCGCAGCCGCCGATCTCCACCAAAAATCAGACATTACGGTTTTTATCGTGGACATTGCCTCTAAATCTACGTCGACGTTCAGTCCTGATCAATTTTTAAACTCGAGCGACTTGACACCCTGGGACAGATGCAATAAAATACTATAAACCCCAAAGAAAAAGAGTTAGTGCGTTTGGCTAGGTGATACTTGTGTGATATGCTGTACAGCATAGAATAAATTACTCAAGGAAGCCTGTCTGGAAACGGGCATCTAGACGTAGGCGTCAGTTCTGAATGGATGTGTTGAAGGTCAATTCGTTCAGCATGAAAAGGCAACTCAGGCTCTATGTTTAGGATCGCCAGAAATTAAAATAAATTCCGCATCCCACCGCGTTTCAAACATCTCTCATCTCAACTTCATTTTGATGTTGCTATAAGCTCCTCCTTTAGAATCAGGATCTTTCCACAGGAAAGAAAGAGGGAGCTCCAGCATAAGCAATGCGATAGGCGGAGTCGTGGCGAAAGCAACCGAAAAAAATCATGTCTCATTAGGTATCAAACACGCCCTCGTCCTTCCCTGAGCAGAAATGTGTTCAAGGTCCAGCTTAAAATGCTGAGCATGCCCAACGTTTTAAAATCACTCCACTGAATTTGCCTGAATAGATAATGTTCGAGTGCATATAACCTCGGCCTTCATTCATCAGAATGAAATGTGTCCCTCTCTCGCACTTTTATTGGGTTAATAAATAATTATCCGGCTTTTTTTTCAATAAAAATTTGTGTAACAAAACATTTGTTATCGGAAGGGTCGTGGGGAACCATCCAGCGATTTCCTACACTTTTCCGACCTTTTTGGGGTTAGCAACCGTGGACTGACATTGAAGTCTTCAACCAGCATTCGTGTTGTCATGCCCTCGTCCTCTTTCACGGCTGCCGAAAGAGCCTAATCTTCGAAGTGCTTCCTGGCTTATTCTCTAAAGACTCATTCATAGCTGGTCGCTTCGACTTGAAGTCGAAGCGACCAACAATACTGTTGCCATCTGAAACCGCTCCGTGTCGCTACTTGGGAAATCGTTTCGTCCGGCGATTTCAAAACGCTCTCGGTCGGCCGTAATTTATTTATTTATTTATTTATTTATTTATTTATTTGACGACGATTTATTTTGTTTATTTTATTTATTTATTTATTTATTTATTTAGCTATTTATTTATTTATTTATTTATTTATTTATTTATTTATTTATTTATTTATTTATTTATTTATTTATTTATTTATTTATTTATTTATTTATTTATTGTTCGATTAACATGCACGCCTAAAGGATTGCGCGCATAGAAAAGAATCAAAGAGAATAGTACGCAAAGACAAATCAAACCCCTGTAGCAGTAAGCACAAAGAATAAAACAAAGCAAAAAGCAAGTGGAGGTTCTTCTGCCTACTCTTCATCTAAGAAATCTAATTTTCTTTTATAATGCAGAAACTCACACTTTCAAGATACACGTACTTCAGGGGTGGTAGTAATCGACATGCTTTAAGCCGCGAGGCTTGACCGCCGCTAAGCGGGTGGCTATCACGCGGTCATTGGGCAGCTGGATCGCCAGCTTCTTTGGGAGCAAATATGGTATGAGAGAGGTTTATCCTCCAAGCGAATACGAACAATAAAAACGCTTACTCTTAAGATTGGAAGTGGGGGAAGGCGAAAAACTTAGCTTAGAAACTGCTGCTCCCGTTTTGAAATGAAAAATTGCGTAGTCATTGAGCGGCTTTCGAATGCAATTTCACTCTGGCGTGCGAAGCACAGTGAACCACGGGCTGGAAGATTCTTTGGCAGACGGTGAGAAATATACCTGCAGTGGAGAGACGAAGAACGGTCGCGCGAAAAGTCCTATGGAGGACTTTTAGTGAGCGGTTAACTTAACTCCTTTTCTAGCTTTGATTTCCTCGAAAACGCTTACACTTTTATAATTTCTTTTTTTTCTCGCTGTATGTAGAAACAAGGGCTACCAAAGTAAGAATGATTTAAATGTATTACCAATTTGTTGTTTTTATAACATAAGGTTGAATGAAGAAAATGCAGTTTAGCCTTATTTCTCTGGTGTTTTTTTAATCATGTCCTATACAAATAATAATAGTACAAATTCAGCAGCTGCAAGAAAATGTACAAATCTGTCATTCTTTTTTTCTCTTTGACTTATAGCCTGGAAATTGAGAAAATTCCAATGTTTCCTCCAATTCCCAACTCTCCATATATGTTTTCCCTGCAATTATAATGATCGATGAGATCGAAGCGTTTCCAGTGGTCTACAAAACCTCAAGCGAACTGTTATGGGAGTTAAAAGGTTTAAAAGAGAATGCGGATGCGTATCATCTTTTTACTATGACTTATCTGTGGGGTAGTGATGGCGTTCCCTTTAAGTAACGCATACCTACATTTGAAAAACAGAGTTGATCCTTGTTACAGAGGTGGTTAGTCCGCGGCTAAGCTGGGTGGCTGATTCAAGGTCAACCAACGGTCAAGAAGCGCGTGGTTGACTCGTAAGTTAAAAAAGACAAGATTACTACCACCTCAGATCTCTCAGATATCTCCAGATAACTCAGATATCTGAGGTTCTCAGATATTCCTCAGACAGTATCTCAGATAACTCTCAGATACGACAGAAATAGACGGACAATTGCGGACTAAGCCACGGGAATTAAAAAAGCTTTTTTTCTCGGCATTCCTACTTATTTTTTTGACATTGTTGCATTTACCTTCTAGATAAGAGTTTTGCACAGTTTAAAAAATTGGTTCAAAAAAGGGAAGGGTCGGATTTTGCTTAAACAGCAACCTAAAACTAAAGATAAAGTTACTAGTTGCTCGTAGCCGGCATGATACGTAATTTTTGGGTAGCCTCATTACATTTTCTCGTCTCTCTGATCGTAAATAAAGGATAAATACTCGTTTCTCCCTTTCAAAGGCCGTATTTCGTGCGAGTGAACTATGAAGTCTGCATTTTCGCGCCACATACGCGAGGTTGTGATGAAAGATTGCGGACTATTCGCTTCGACTAGACGAATCGCTTCCATTATGAAAGCTACGCGATTAGTCGAAGCGACCTAACAAAATCAAGCAGGTCGCTTCGACCAGCTATGAAATACCCCATTCGCTCGGTGATTGCGACTGAAACAGCAAACTGTTCCAAACCGTCGCGAGTCAATGCAAGATCTGTTGGCGCGATGGTTTTTGTAACTGTTGGCAGGGCCGCGGCTAGTCGAAGCGACCTGCTATGAATGAGCCTTAAGACAGTATCACTTGATTTTGAACGGGTGAACCACTACCTACACTGACATTCGCTAATTACTCTTTTGCCAAAATGTTCGTTGAGATCGCGAAATGACTGTGCTGCTTTCCGTCCTTTCTCGAAGTGGTAGAACGTAAAATGGCAAAAATGACTGTGGCTATCAACAGGTGTTTCCCTTAAACAGTTGAGAATATTATTTTCATACAGAAATAATATTAACGCTTTTTTCACTGATCAAAAACGCCCCGATAAAAGCGCCGGATAATTATGCATCAACCTATTAGTATTATTTGCGTGAATGGTCAATAGTCTAGATGAACGAGACAGCGGAGACGGAGTGTGCCTACATTTATTTCTATCCTCCTTTCTGGTATGGTTTTTCTGACACTGTACTTGCTATATCGTTTATAGTTCTCAATGTAATCGTCGCGCTGTGGTGAGTCTGTTCTTAGATCACAAGACATTCTCTAAGACATGTTTCATCAATGCGAGCTGCCACAAACAGTGCGAATTGGTTGTTTAACTTTTAACAGGGTATTCGAAGCACTGAGAGCTACTCCAAGTGGACATCGTATCAAATAATGTTCTGCATATCAGTCTGTGATGTGCTTCAACCGATAAGCTTCGTTTAATGGGCACGGCGTCGTCCTCATGATCAACTGGGAGATGCTCCGAATTCCTGAACATGGTAAGTTCAGCCCTCTTCACACCATCGGTGTGCGAGATACAAAAAGAAAAAGAGAAAGCGTCATGTCGCAACATAACTGTTGTCTGTGTCTATACAAGTGAGCACTCTAAATTGATGCTCGCACAAAAGGTGGTATTGAACCGTTTCGGATGAGCAGAGAAGCCATCCTCTGTTAAAGGCTTTGGTCACGATCAAATATGCTCGTCTTGTTTGCCTCTCTAAGCCCTTTTCTTGGTTTAGAGTAGTGGGACCCATGAAAAATCGCGAAAAAACAGCTGATTTGGGCCAAATTTGAAGCCTTACCTTCTTGTCTTTTGATGGTGGACGAGCCCACTCCACATCATCGGCATCGATGATTTCTAGTATAAAAAACACCAGCTGGCTCGAAATTGAATTTCAATCAATGAACGTTTACTCATCTAGTTCAAAACATGGACTAAAGTTCTTGCTTTCATTGTTCAATTGTTTTTACTCGGTGAATTTGCCTGTATTTCTTCCTCTGAATGTCGATGATTTTTGATTGCTCGGCATGAGACTGCAATCTTTTTGGGCGGCACGGTGCACGTGTGCACGAGCTGACATATTTGGGCCTCAGAAACTCTTGATCTAGCCCGTTTTTCACCGCTCTGCCTTCCTAGTTTTTCAGGTTTTGTTTTCGATCTAAGGTGATTTTTGTAGTTTTTTCGATGAAGTTTTTCATCGTGACCACTGTGCGCAAGCCTATGAGCAGAACATCTTTCACTCTCTTAATCAGGCGAAGAGAAATGCTACAGAGCATTCAAAATTCCCAATTTCTGTTTATCGGTATGTGACTAGTCTGGGTCTCAAGGTTAATACGAATCCCGTATTACAAAGAGATTTCTAGGGATTATTAGTTAGCAAACACTTCTCACTTGGAGTGTATGCAGAAATAGCAACAAGGTTTTTGAAATGTGGAATTGTGCCGACTCCATTGTTGCGTTTCAGTCAACGCCGCGAACGTAATATAGTTTTGCTGTTGACGAAAAGAGCCGAATATCAGAATAGAGTTCAAGCTGACCTTTTTTTAACGTTCGATTTTTTAACATATTCAAATAACCGCTTTTTTCCGATTTCCGAATTTCGAATGGGATTCGAGTGAATTCAGATTTGAATATAATCTAATCATTTTTCGGATAAATTCAAATCGGCAAACTGAAAACAACCCAGTTGGAGACAGTCAATGTAATGCGTATAGTTCGGAGCGAATCTTGCTGCCATTGATCGCTGTCAGCGTCGTGCGGGCGTATGCTACGTCCCGTTTGCCTCTAATTACCGCCATGCGGTCCCAAAATCCTTGAACGTCGTAGGTGTCGCTCGCCCCACCCACCTTCCCAGTACCTACCGAGAAAATGGGTGGGGCGAGCACACCGCCATATATCTGGAAAGTCTCCTGGGCCGCATATTCGCTACTAAACTTCTGCTCGTTTCAAGCCGATTTCAACACTGTTGTTGCAATCGTCCGCGGTCCTTACGACGTCTGGTGATAAGTTGAAGGTGGTTTCAATCGCTGCTCTAAAGAATTTTCATTTTTCCATCTTACCACAATATCTTAACAAATTCAGCTCTACCAGGTAGTCAACCCTGCTTTTCAGCTAATGATATTTACATAAAAATTATCATTGATTACTGCCTTCAATGACCACTGCAAACATTTTTTCAGTTTAAAAAAAGCCGGACAAAGTATTTGCAAAATTGGTCAACTTCATGTCTCAATTATTACCACCGTCTGGATACTCGAATAGTAGGCTTCGAATATCGAATAGATTTGAATGGCCCTGTTTTTTTTCACGTCCGATTTCTAAATAGATTCTTATGGCCTCCTTTTAGGGTCCGATTTTCGAATAGTATTCCAACAGTGCGATTTACAAATTCATATAATGAATACGTACTCGAATGGGGGTGTGTATACAAGTCTGTTGGTACCTGCTCGTTGGTGCCCCTGCTTCTACTGAACCCAGCAGACGTTTGAGTGTACACAGGGAACGTTCGAGCGATATAGCGTTGCTGCACAACTCATATCGCGAAAGTATCCCGCACATTGCATAAAGGAATGTCGCTGTCCCGGCACACTAAAGGGCCTTCTCAGGTTACCATAACACCTTAGGATCCGTACCTAGGAGTCATGGAGTCTTTTGGCCACAAGCCACAAATTTTCGCCACCCTGAACTTTGTCGATCGCTGTCGAGTGATATCCAAAAACTGCGCTATCCAGACTTCTGAGCTATTTCCATGCACCGTTTGCTGCTTTGCAGGAAACCCGCCTCAAGGATAGACCCGTCATCAGCGTCAGGAGAGTACACCATCTACTGCGGTAACGCTGACGATAGAGAGTGGGAGGCTGTGCAATAGCTGTAAGGAAGGATTTCAGCCATGGTATGGTCAAGGAGTTCGGCTCAACGTCGTGTCGGAATGTACTTCGTACGACTGCGGGATCAAACAGAGGATTCAATCTGTGGATAGTGAGTGCTCATGCGCCCACTGAAACCGCCGAGAGACAATTCGAAAATGCGTTTTATGAGGAACTCAATACGTTGCTGGCCAGGATACCTTGTCAACATGCTGTTGTCGTGGGGATTGACGCAAATGCGAAGATGGGACTTGATCAGGAATCCGAAGTACTCGGTAAATGGTTCTACCCAGTGGAGCAAACCATCGGACAATGGCTACCGCCTTGTCCGACTTTGTGAACGCAGTGGTCTGATTATTGCATCGACGCATCTCAAGAGGAATCATCGCCGCCATCAGCTTACGTGGCAGGGGACCAACCCGGCTATCTCCAGAAGAAAGAGCAGCGGGAAGCGGAAGATGACAACTTTGAAACTACAGCTTAACTATGTTCTGACGAGGAATATTCCAGTATCGGACATTCGAAGATCTAGAGCTGTGTGGGATGTCGCATTCGATTCGGATCACCGTCCTGTTCTGTTGAACTTCACTGCGAGGATTCATAAGAGGAAGCGAGGGGCCCAGCCTCTCCAGAGGATTGACATTACAAAGTCTCAGAGATGAAGAGTGCAGAAGGAATTTCCGACAACGCGTTTCTATTCACATCGGAGTACGGACTAAGAAGAAACTTTGCGACGCGGATTCTTTTGTCAAGTACATCCAGGACGCTTCGATAGAGGCACTCCCGGTTGTACAGCCTAAGAAGAAGTTCGCCTACGTCTCAGAAGAAACAACATCTACCTACAACAGAGTATGTGCTCTCCGAACTGCAGGAAACTTCGTGGAGGAGAAGCGCGTCTGAGAGAGAGAAGTTGCGTCGGCAGCTTCAAAGGGACCGCGAACGAGTGGACGTGTAGAGCTAAGGAGTTCGAGAAGGCTTGGGAGGAGAAGAATCCGAAGAAAGCCTACACGTTGCTGCGACAGTATAGCGGGAAGATGAAGAGATGTTCTCCTGTCTTAAAAACACTACCAATGGAGTTGCAGTTGGTGATGCGACGCTGCCAATATGGGAAGGATTACTTCTCAGTTCACTACTGAATCGTCCAGCGCCATCAGTACCTGAGCTCCCGCATGTTCACGAAGAGCACATTACGATGTCAGTGAGGAACCGCCGACTGAGTCTGAAGTTTTGGATTGTGTCCGGAAAATGAAGAAGAATGGAAAGGCAGGTGGAGATGACAACATCACTGCTGAAATGCTGAAAGCTCTTCCTCCGTCTGGGATTCGTGAAATGACCAACACCATCCGTGCCATATGGATGAGCGAAAGCGGATCACCCGATTCGTGGAGACATGCGATCATCGTACCTTTTCACAAGAAGCTATCCGTCACGGATCCTAAGAACTACAGAGGAATCTCTCTACTTCGTGTCATGTACAAGGTTTTAGAGACGTATCATTCTCGAGCGACTTATCAAACATCGTGAAGGAACGACCAGAGATGTGAGCAAGCCGGTTTTCGACCTGGAAGATCGACCATCGACCAAGTGTTCGTCGTGAGAAGAGTAATTGAATCGTGGCAGCGGTTTTCGAAGCCATTACAGATTGCGTTTTTTGGACTTTGAAGCCGCGTTCGACTCTCCTCATCGTGATCGATTGCTCAATGCTCTGCGAGCAGATGGAGTCCCGGAAAAGTATGTTCGGTTAATCGAGGACATGAACAAAAGGAACAACAGCAGCAGTTCGTACACCTGTCGGATTTACGTCAGCTTTCGAGGTGAAAACAGGAGTAAGGCCGTTGCAGGACCTTTTCTTTTCAACTTCGCCGTTGAGTGACATGCTGGCGCAGAGTTGCAGAACAGTTTCCTGCGCAAGATGTGATCCTAACACCATCAGGACGCTCCCTTGTCGACCTGGAGTACGCCGACGACATTGTGTTATTCGCTGAAAACAACGCAAAACTGCAAAGGATTGTGAACCTTCGTTTCCGAAGTATGCCGCAGCCTATGGACTTCGTCTTTCGTCCCGGACAAATGTAAGCAGATGTGGGTCTCTCAGAGGCCTTCTAACTGGAGTTTGTGTGGACCGGACAACGTATCGAACTGGTGGACGATTTCTGATTATTTGGGCTGTTTGCTGAAGAACGATGGTAGTTATGCAGCGGATATTCGACAACGATGTGCGAAAGCTACGTCTGCATTCAATTCTCTAACCAAGTGTTTGTGGTCTACCACCATCGCGAAGGAAGTCAAGTTGCGCGTCTACCTATCCGCTGTTCGCCCTATCATGATGTACGGATCGGGAGACGTGGGCAGCACCGAAAACGCAGATGGAAAGGTTGGATTGCACGGAGAGGAAGCTTTTAGGCGTTTGCTTGGATATTTCTGGCCGCGTGTATGCCATAACGAAGACCTTTACAAGGAAATCGACACGCGAGTACATCAACGCTTGACACGAGGGAGGTGCCAGCATCTCCTAACGCCATCTCAAGCAGCAATGGAAAGTCGACTTCGACTGCTCGGGCATATACTAAGAAGAACGCCGGATCGTCTCGTACAACACGCTTTAAAAAATGCTTCCAAATCCTGTGTCTGGAAACGGCCACCTGGGCGTAGGCGAAAGTTCCTGGACGGATGTGGTTCAAGAGGATTTAAAGTCACTTGGCATCGAAAGACAGTTCAGGCGCGATGTTTCGTTTCGCAGGAAATGGAATAGTGACAGCTGGATGGAATGTGTTCAAATTGTGGCTGAAGACCGTGAAAAATGGACACGGCTGACTACTAGGACGGCACACCTCGGTGAAGATGCGGAATGACCGCGTCAGGCGAAAGCCAACCGATTAAGTCAAGTAAGTCAATTACTCGAATGGCAATTATTTGAATATATTGATTCGAAATTTTTCGGAATCTATCCGATTGGGAGTGCTCTTATCCAGCCCACTCCCTCCCCCCAATCGGCTCACTCGATTTGGCTCTAATGTTTTCTAAGTTTTTATTCCAATTTTGTTAGATCCTGACCACCGGTGGTGCTGTTTTCCTACATTCTAGTCCATGGAGAGCCTCTCCTGCTAACCCTTGGAGGAGGACGGTGTGTGAATGAAGACACACCGTTCTCCACTTCTTTTATACCCTACACTTTATCAATTGGTTATAATCAATTTGGTTTACGAGAGCCGAATGGGGGGGGGGTGGGCTATATGACATTATTCTCCGATTGGCACAACTATAGAACGTAATCGTACACTGCAGGTCCTAAGTAACAGAATAAGCTCCTCTTCTTCATCAGCCGTCACCAATGGTACCCTGATCCAAACTTCGTGGATCTCTATCTTCTGTACGACGGAGAAGGCAGTGACCTCCTCCAATGTACAGGGTCGTGGAATCCCACCTAAACGCAACTAACTTAGAATTCTGATTCGTTTAACCCTTTGATTCTTTGGGGAGCCTTTTTAGCGGCAATGTAATCACAGGTCTACTCATTCGCTTGCTTTCTGCATCTTCGTGTGTAGGGACAATGAAACCACCATTGCACAGTGAAATATGAGAGAAATCCCGACTGTTTCCTCGTTTGCCAAGATACATGCGTCAACGCTTTACAAGCCCTGTTTCTATTTTGTTTTTGTCATGGTACTTTCCTCAAGAACCGAATGGAAAGGGGTTGAACCAAACGTATAGGGTTTGTGCTACCTATAACGAGCAAAAAAGCACAGAAGATACAATTTGACTCCATTAGGTGTTTGAGATTTTCTTTATTGTCTATTGAAGACATTAATGTGCAATGATTGGAGCTTAAAAGCAGCATTACAAATGAAAGAACTACAATGTACAAAAACTGGCCCTTCCATCACATGCAATAGCCTACTCTGGCTTTACCAGGCGCTCTCTCCTCGCTCTTCCCCTTCCCCTCACATCACACAAATGGGGTGTATTGTCCTGCATTTGACCATCAACCTGACCCCATTGTTGTGATAAGTGTGCTAAAAGGTCTCCGCTCTCTTCATCTTGGTTGAATAATGGAGAAAATAGGCTTTTGAGGCATTTGGAAATGATGGGCCCAGTGGGTGAGAACATGAATTTGTTGGATCCTTTTAATTCATGACAAAAAATTACTTTGGGAGAACTTTCAGTGATATTTATGCTTATGTGCAAGAATATTCTCATAAAGTACGTGTATGTCTCAAATCATAGCCTTCAGTCTTAAGTTGTAAAAAAATGTAGAAAGAACGGTACAATTTTGACAAATGAACACTTTGGATAGTGTAACTGATGGAGATCTAGTGTCGTCAGAAATTCTTATTATAGGCTGGCATTGCTGAGTATGTTCTTTCTCTTATAGTGAATAGAGGATTGTTTGATGTAATATTACATTGAGGTTCGAAACTATGAAGACAGCCTTGTTTCCGCTGTTACCAGAATTATTTCAAAATTTTGAGCTACAAGACAGCAACCATCGTGGTCACGACCACTGAAAACTCCTATAGTTAGGTCAAAGCCAGCTGTCAGATCAGAGGCTATGAAACTAAAGAAAACGAAAATAGCTATTGTCGTGTGACCCAGTATTAAAAAAGCACGCCAACTTTTCCGTATCGAGTCGGATGAAATGAAATCAGAAATTAGAGAAAGCTTTTTCGATCTTGTTCGGAAAATACCGATGACAATCGCAGCACGCCAACTTTTCTCCGTATCGAGTCGGATGAAATGAAACTGAAATTAGGAGAGAAAGCTTTTTCTGATCTTAATTCCGAAAATGCCGATGACAATCTTGGTCTCCATCACCGAACAGAGTGACGTTCCTGATCTCGATGCAAAGGCTTTCACAAATAAGAGGACTGCAACAGGATTCTCCCCACATGTGAGCATCTGTTGACCCGCAAGTCTACGACTGGTGCAGGATCCCCATAGACTTCCTTCTGGGCTTGAGGAAACCCGAATGTGACTGGCAGTCCCTGAAGGCCTTAGTTGTCGCAGCAGCGAAATGCAGAGCCTAGACTCTTTTGAGCCGACTTGTGTGGTGCCTGTGGTTGCAATCGAAGCCCCACACTTGTGAGAGAAGCAAAGATTACCTATTCTACGTCTGAATGATGGAATGAAATCATCGGCGCCAGTCATTGGTAGGTTATGGATTGCGCATGCACACCTATTGTAAGAAAGCATGTGTACCTTTCAAATGTGAGCGGCGTGATATTCAATGATCCCCTATTCCCTTATCTGATAACCAGTTAGAGGAAGTCTCTATGACCCAGGCGAAAATCCAGGGCAACTGAATTCCATTTTGTTTTTCTTTCTCAAAGTTCACCCAAACTCCCCTTGATTCCGTGTGCATGCTCGCTCCAACAAAGTCTAGACTAAGAAATATTTCTGTGAATAGGTCAGGGTAGAGTAAGTGTCATCACCTCACTCAGACAGTCGGGGCTCAGTACGTCGGCATGGCAATTCCGGTTAGTACGCCAGGGCCAACCTGGCGTACTAACGCTTCGTTACTGTATGCAGGATCTGCTGGTTGTGACACCATATCCTACCAACGTATGCTGGCGTATTAACGCTCATTAACGGCAGGAATTTGGACTACTGCACCCTCCTTATCAGTGTTGGGTATAATTCTTGTCACGGCCAGCAGCAAAAGGACGCCATCCTCGCCGCGGTCCGCATCAAGGGAACATCATCTTGGCCACGGCTCACAACGAGGAGGCTTCTCCTCGCGATGGGTCATTGGAATAATTTGCTCAGCATTCTAAATTAACGTCCGAAAAGTGACACAAGGTCACTTCCTCGGACTGGCCTCAAACGGCCAACTGGCCCCCCTCCAGCGAGACTGGCTGCCTTTATATACCCGCCTCCATCGGTACAAGAGGATGGTGCGGTGTTCATTTGTATCAGACAAATCAATGGAGGAGAGTGCGGAGCAGAAACTAAGAGAGGGGCTGGCAGTAGCACTCGTCCCACGATAAACAAAGCGTCAGTACGCCAGCACAAGCAGCAGGAGCTCCTGGTCGTTGCCAGCATATCCTGTTGTTACCAGCAGCTACAGCACAGATGCTGCCGATCCCGTTGTGCCGGCGTACTAACGGTATTGTGCCGACGTACTAAGCCCCGACTGTCCGAGTATGCAGGTGTAGAGCAAAATTTTCAGCCGCAACCACCGTCCAGTTGTACACAAGGAGATCCAGACTCCGCCACATGGGGTTGGGGCAACAGGTGCCTCCGGAGGCGACACAGTATACGCGGCGCTTACTACTTTCTAGGGCGACCAGGTGTCCTTTTTCGTTCGCAGGCTTGCAGATCGTCTGGGAAGACCTGCTCTTTACATGAAGAGAATCCTCCCACTTTAGCCGCAGTCTTCCGTCTTTCTTTTTGTAAATCAAGACCATGAACATGATCTGTTATCGTGACCTGTAATTCGTGTTGTCCTCATAATGCTGAACTGTGAAATATTTCAAAGCGTCGTTACGGCGTATCTATATAATGAATAAATAAAAGAATGACACTGTTTGGTGATGGGGAGCAGGAACGCTATCGACTTTCTCTCGAACCATATCGAAAATTACTTCCTCTGTTATTCCTATCTTATCTTCATTCGACTTGAGACGGAAAAGTTTGTCAAGTGGAAGAAATTCGGTTTTGTTTTTGAAAATTTGCCCAACTCGAGAATGGCGATGCAGCTGGAATCGACCTAGATCTGGTCTCAGGGTGCTCTTTAGCCTTGAACACGATGGTACTGGTGCGCAGCTTAAATTTTCGAAATAATTCTGATAAAAACAAAAACTGGGGTGCCTATGAAAATTCTCACCACCCTGTGTTACATGAGATACACCAGTAAATGAGGGACAACGAAAATGGAGGAAATACTGTGACGTGCTCAGACAAAGGCTGATCTCATAAGTTTTTCTCTTGTAGTTCTTTGGATCAATTATGTCCTCCGCTTGGGTGGTGTCCAGCTTGTTTGGAGATATTAAGCTAGCTGTCCACCGAATGCTTACTGCGTCACCTTTTCCAAGCAAGGAACCCTTCTTCTTTTCGGGCAAAAGAAAATGTGTGAGTTATATGTTAATGGAGTGATGTTCTCTTCTTGTGCTTTCCTTAAACTTTCGAGAGAAGATGGAAACTATATGAATATATCAAATTGCAGGTTCTTTTTATACTCCTGCATACGCTGCTTTTCCTGTGTTACGCTATACTCGCAGTGGTGTGGTCTGACTCACTTCGTATTTACTATTGAATGCTTTACCTGGGATTACGACGATACGCTTCCGCTTTCGAGATGTGTTCGATAACATTGGTTGGTTCTGAAGATACAACGTACAGTTCGCGCAATAATTTTAGTCTGATGAATGGACGGGGGCTGCGACGGTAGATCACCCCACGCGAATCAGAAACCCCATTCTCCAGTGAATAGGCCGTCAACCCCTCATGGCCAGCCGCCTGGTCTAAGCGTCAGACTAAATCGAAAACGGAAACCATGGATCACCTCGCTGCCGTAGTGTTACTAGTGTTGCAATAAAAAGATGTTCTCTTCTGAAAGTCTTCCCCATCATGCGTAACGAGTGGGCTCCGACATACTGAAACTATTTAGCCATAGGATAGTTTCCCCGCGCCTTGCTGCTACATGAGTTGAGCTAAAACCACATCAAATATTCAAGCCAAATCCACTCTACGCACTTAACTCAAAAGGGTAAGAAAAAATCGTACAGAGTCAGATCAGGCCTTTTCTAGGTGCTCAACCAGTAACCAATGTCATCTGATTATTGGCACGCTACTCATCCGTCCCGCCCCCCAATCTAATGCGCAGTCTGCGCTGCGATTTCGCGGCATACGACGCTAGCTCGATGGGGGGAGAGGGCTGAGATGCGAGGAACTGACAACTGATCCAAGGGTGGTAGCCGGCCGCCTCTCTATCAAGTTGCCTCGACAACTCGCGTTTTTTTTTTAATTCAAACCACTGAGCCATTAAAGGCAGTGTTCACGATGATCATCTTCGTTGACTTTCCACAGTGAAATGATAGGCGAGAAGGATCCTAAGCTCCCAGTGTCGAAGGAGCGGTAGAAAACGAGCCAGGAGCGGCAAAATAACGGCTGCAAACAGAAAGTTGCCTTGGCGCCCCAGACACGCCCTGTTCCCCAGATCCGCCCCCTCGAAAGGAGACAAATGAAGTCTCAGATTATAGGAATGATCAAGTGATGGAAGTGCTGATAAGTGAGGTGAATCGCTTTCATTGCACTCACAGGTATCATCCTCTTCTAGCAGTCAATTCCTCCACGCTCAAAAATCAACGTAAACAAGAGAGAGGGTTTCATTTTGGCCCAAAAACGCGTCTTTCGTCTCCTTTTTAAGCATGCCTTGCTATATAGGGCACCAGACCTTCCGTAAGCCGTGGAGATATCGGAAATGAAATTTATCGTGAACACTGCCTTTAAAGGCAGCATACACGCTCACAAAAATGGTTGAGATAACAGCATAAATAGAACCGCCTGGCCCCTACCATGCCGTCAATCTAAGTGCGTTTGAAGCGCTAAAAACCATTCAGGTTGACCCAGAATTTGAGCATCCCTCCTCAAATGCATGTAGGAACCCACCCTACAAATAACAGAATGAAGAGTGAGGCATGTGGAAGCATTCGATAATTTAGAGCGATAGCACTTATATAATGAGGGTCTACGAGAGAAACAGCTTGATTTCCTGTATATAACTTGTTTTACATACCGATTAATTCCCATCCACTTTCAAGAAAAAGCCCATCTACTCCGGCTGGCTTATAAAATGGAGCATTTCTCATCAGTAAGCAGACATGTTATATGTCAGAGTAAACGCAAAGCCGTTCTCTCGTAGACTCTCATTTGCTAGAACTATCACTCTAAGCTTATCAAATGTTTTCACATGCCTCACTCTTCATTCTGTTATTCTGGGAGTGGGTGGTTCCACAAACTTCCGAGACAGGAATGCTCCGAGATTCTGTCAGCCCGATGGTTTTCAGCACTTTCAAACGCCGTTGACAAAGATGGTAGGAGGCAAGCGCGTCTCATTTGATTTGTGCTGTTATCTCAATATGTTTGAAGCTGTGTATGCTGCCTTTAACAATACAAAAAGACTCGGGCTCTGTATAGCGAACTGCTGTCTGTTGCGATGAATGATCAGACTTGGACAAACTAAGATATTAGCAGGGCCGTAAGAATGTGAAGAATGCCAAGAAATAAATGGCCTAGCTGCTGGACTTCTCAGACCAGGTTTAAACCAGTGTCTTACCGATTGTAGTTTGTTCGACAATACTCCGTTCTGACCCAGTGACCCAGTGGGAGCGAAGAGCGCTTTCGAATCTAAGCAAGAAACTTCCAACGCTTTCGTGTGTCAAGAGCTTCTTTTTTCCCGAGAGAGTCAAGCTTGTTTCTACAGGCTGGACGTTGAAGAGGGGGTGAATAACGTCATTTAATTCGGAAGCTTGTTTTGAAATGTAATACAATTTCTTTCAGATAACTACTGTGTAGTTGTTTCTTCTATCGTTTGCTCTTTGTCTGCTACTCTCCTTTATTTTCTTCACGCTATCGAGCTAAGGTTTGATCTTTTTCAAATTCTTGTTCTATGCCTTCATACATTTTTTCTTTTCGAGCTCTGTTCTTTACAGAAACTCAACAAGCGTAGAGAACGCTGTTTCACCATTCAGGTGAGCGCACCAAATTTTACCTCTCTTGTTGTGCAATACGGAATTTTTACCAGAAAAATCGTCTCAGGTGTTCGCATATTGCCTGTTTTGCGCGTTCACATTCATCCTGTGGCGATTTTTTGGAACCAATCCCTCGAACCGTAAACCAATTGTGTTCTTCTCCTGGACAAAATTTGCCTTGGTTTTTCTGGAACGTGGGCACATGCTTTCACCTGCCTCTTATATCTCAACAAGTAGGTCACGTTGCTTTATAAACACAGTCAGAGCACGGTTCCTTCCAAAATTCGCAACGTACAAAAAAGAGCGAATCCCTTCTTGCTTTGTCGTATCAATCATCTTACTTCAGGTAAGATCCTTTTTGTTCAAAACTCATTCGCGATTTTGCAAGGAGCCTCTTCGATTAATCACCAGCCTAATTCTAGAAAGTGCAGCGGTTCACGATCAAGATGAAAAACACTACTGTGTAAGCTTTCCTTCTCTAAGAAAACTCTTACACTTCAATTTCTCAGCTTTGTTGAATTAAGAATAATGAGGCGGCATGCTCTCCCTCGAATTCAACATTTCAGGTTGACGAATGCTTTCATAATATGCTTCTAAAGACGTTATTAGTACGCAGTCGTAGCCACAGCGTGTGTGAATTATTCTTTGTTTGACTTACATACGCAACATACTGATGATAGCTTGGGGAATGAAGTGGCGCAAAGCTTCATGAAATTGGCGAACGAAAGTCAATCGTCAAGTAGCAATTGCAGGGTAATCTTGCAGGAGCTTCTGTCCTAAGTGAAGGCCTTAGAGCTCATGACTGATGAATTTTCGAGTTTCAGTCAGTTCTTGAAAGAGACACTCTGTTTCACTTCTGTATCCATTATCTTTATCCCTCTTCATATCTATCCTGCCAATCGTATCTACTTCCGCGCATATGATCCTGAAACTAAACTCAATGCTCTCCATTAACGGAGGAGGATCAGATAAGACCAGGTTTAGGGCTCAAAATTCCTCGGCAGGATTTAAAAATGCTCAAGCTTGTGCTCTGGACATCTGACAGTGATGAACCAGCAGCATAGGCCAGCCCAATCACTTATGGCAACCGGACTCTGGCAAAGAGCTAGTAGTGTGGAGCCTTCGGTGATTCAGAATTAGCATCGAGTGTCAAGCTCACCATATATTCAAAATAATCTTCCGCATCGCTAAAATACGTTTGTAAAAAAAAATTTCTCTTTGTCAATATATTTCACAAACATAACATTTCTTTTCCAGGTCTATCCGTGAAGGTGTTTCAGAAATTGCTCCAATTCCGCTCTCGGAGAAACAGAGCCTTTTTCACAAGATCTGTTCCAACGTACAGTCCTCGCCGTCCAACTGAGCCAGATCTTCGCCTGCTATTCATCATCCCACTGATCGATTTTAAAGGATTATAAGCGTCTACGCTCTCACAACATTACATTATACAAGATAATGGAAAAGTTCCGGGAATGCGCATCGCTTGATAAACATCCGAAAACTATTACTTCACAATGCACCGTCTATATGCGTACCAGGATTGACACCTTGCTGTATTATGCGCTATGATAATCTTTTCCTTTTCACACTGTGTCTGTGATCTCAAAACTTTCTTCCCATCTTCTAACTTTGTGATACTCTCGAAATGTAGATGATGCATGCGCAGTATATTTTTTTAGCTTTTATACGGTTACTCAGTTTTCTTCTTTAAAGGCAGCATGCACGCTCACAAATACATTTTCGAGGATAACAGCATAATTAGGACCGCACGGTTCTTACCATGTACGTCAACGACGTTTTAATCGCGCTTAAAACCATCCAGGATGACAATATGTGAGCAATCATGCCTCGCACGCCCTTATTTTCGCACACCCTTCGAGAAACAGAATGAAAGAAGTTGAGCCTGATAAAACATGATAGCCAGAGTGAGTAGCACTATCAAAACGGGAGTGCACGACAGAAGCAGCTTAATCCCACTTGATGATAAAGCATATCTGCCTACCTTCCATTAACTCTTACGTCCACTTTCAGAGAATGCCGCTCTACTTCGGCCGACTTTTTCCTAAATGGAGGATTTGATCGGTGAACAGACCAGGTTATTTTCATCCTGAACCAAGCCGTATCTCCTCGTGCACTCCCATTTGATAGTGCTATCACCTAACTTACATTACCACATGTATGTTTCTCAAGTTCCCATTTCTCATTCTCGTACTCGAATGGGTGTGGAAGATACGGAGCGTATGCGAGACATGATTGCTCAAATATTGCCAAACAATGCCATCCTGGATGGTTTTCCAGCTTTCCTTCAAAAACGTTGTTGACGACATGGTAGGGTCGCAGCGGGCTTGACTATTTGGCGCTGTTATCTCGATCATGTTACTGTAGAGGCGTGTATGCTACTTTACAGGCTCATCTTTCATAGTCCTCACCGCAGGCAAGCGGCACGCGCGTAACGCGCGGGAGGGGCGGTGAACTTATGAAAGGTCTTACTGCGCTGGCACGCGCGCGGGACGCGCGAAATAGAACTTTCATAGTTCATCAGCACCGCTACATATGGGCAGCGCCGCCCAAATCGCCGTGGCACTTTTGCCGTTTCAATCAATGATTGCTTCTCGATTTGAGTCCACTTCAGCATAAATAATTCTGGGACTATCCTGCGCCACCGCATGCGCAAATGCAAGCCACAGGATTTTCAGCCTGTACAAGTCCCAGTTGAGGCCCGAATCTTCACCCGCACCGCCATGGCGGTACCGCTGAGAAATTTTATAGTGGCTTTTCCGCCGTTTCGTCCTGGCGCGCGTGCCGCGCCAGGGAAAGTTTCATAGTCCACCGCTCGTACCGCGCGTCACGCGCGTGCCGCGCTTGCGGTAAGGACTATAGAAAGTGATGCCCTTTATAGGTACAAGGTTTAGAAATCGATGTCTTCCAGTGACGAAGTTTTCTTGTAGAATATAAGTGGTTGAAAAATCTGTTTGTTGAGTGTGGAATAAATCTGCTGTCATTGCCTTCTACGAATTGTTTACTGGATCTCGGAAAGCCTCTTGTTACTGCCAGAGAGGGGTGCATATTGACTGCTCTGAGAAATGTGAAAGTGAGCTACCTAAGTGTTGGAGACATCGCAGAAAAAGCAAAGGGTCTGTTCTCCTGCATTCTGGAGAAAATTGCTACCTGGAAATTTTTTTTCTGTTCTTTTTCTTCTTTTTCTCCATGTTTCCTTCCTAGTTTATGAAGTGGACAGAAATCCGAGTTTAAGTCATATCAAACGCTGCGCCTGGTCGGAACCGTGGTGCATGGGCCCCGTCGGTAGTTACACAGCGCACACTTGAATGAAAACGAGCAAATTTAATATTAAAAAAGTCTTTCTTCAACGATAAGGAGGAGAAAAAAAAAGGTACTGGAGCAAGTGAGGAGGCACTGATAGAATAGCTTTGAAGCACAAATATTTTTAGATCATATGTAAGCTAAAAGGATTTTGGAAAGGAAGGGACGTATTGGGCAGGGTGAAAACACTGATTCAGTTGAAACTAATTAATTAGGAAGTACTATTGAACAGGTGATGTAAGGACATTGGAAGCAGGAGTGAGGAGAGATCGCCAATATTTATGTCCGAACAGGTAAGATATTAAATAAAAAGCAGGTTACCTAAGACCTCGCCCTGTATTCTATCTGGTTATCTTGAACACTCCCAAGTTAGACACAAAATTAGATATAAGAATTCTCCATTTCCACTGAATATCAAGAAGCCAAATCACAGGGTCACCTGAAAGTTTCTGTTATTGTTGATCTTCAAATAGGGTTGTAGAAACTCAGGGTTGTTCCAGTTCCAGCAAAAAAGGCTGAGAATACATGTTGAGCTTGTTTCAACTGATCGGTGTGTGGTGGGGGTGTTAGTGTAAGAAAGTGGAGGGAGGGTGTTAGTGTAAGATGCGGTATTAAAAAGTGAGCTTCTCCTGACATGCTAAAGCTTGAAAGTGTTAAGAGAATTATTACCTCATGGGGCCCTCACTTTGTGCCTCTTCTTTAGACAACCTGAAGAGCTCTCCTTGGAATATGATCAAGTACGCAAAAAACGACTACAATTAAAGCCACCCCCAGTGCTCACTTCTGGGAGAATCAAACTGCAGACACGTAGAATTGAGCTTCAAAACGGCTGCTCCCAGAACTATCCACTTGGCAACCATCATTATACAAGTTTCGCTAGCTTTCAACTTTTTTACTCAGTTTCCATTTTTCGATGCTGGAGTAGTTTTTGAATCTTCTATTGAAAAATCAATTCACTTTGGATTATCTCTGGAAAAAATTGTTCTCCTATCTGAACCATGTCACACAAATGCGCAAAATTTTGAAATTGCAGGTAAGCTCCCAGGTGAGCTTTGATTTCCCTTCGATAAAGGGTTTGAAAAAACTACTCCAGCTCAACGATGGGAGTCTGAAGTTGAAAATAAGCGGAAATATCTTAAGTTGCTATTGGGTTTTGGGAAGGCCCGAGTCAATAAATTATGTCACGACATGTGTGCAGGTAGGTGTGGCGGGGAGTAGTGATAGAGTAGGTGCGGAAAGGAGGGTAGTAACTCCTCCGGACATTATCGCAACGTCGCGCTGAATCCTGTAAAGTCCACCGTGCAACCAAATGTTGCCACATGCACTTTTGAAAAACAAAGGTTGTATCTCTGGAGCAATAACAGTACAATTATATAAGGACAATGGATAAATTTCTCGCCATATAAAAATCCCAATGATGCTGTGCCACACATTAGATTACCATTCAGGAAGCGTAGAAGTTTTTTGATTAGTATTGGACATATAACAATGACTTGGCAAAGTACCAGCCGATCATCAAATTAGTGTCCTTATCCTTCCAGAGATTTTCTAAATCATTTTACCAGGGATAGACGGCTTGGCTGGCCTTGGGCCAGGATCGATCGCTCGACCATAGGCGTGGCAGTGGCACTTCTTTTGGAATTAATAGAGGCTCCCTGCAGTAGGACGAGTTCGGAAGCCGATTCACCTCGCTGTCAACTCTACTCTCTTGACAGCTTTACTACTACAGGATGAAAAATGGCATCACTACCATGAGCAAAAGTGCAATGGCGAACCAAAGAGGTAGTCTTCAAAACTCCTAACTGTTAAGCGTTCATATATTTTGTAGGAAGATCTGCAAATTGAAAACTTTATCACTTAATTCGCTGACAATTCTAAAATTGTTTTTTTCTACTGCTGTTTGTAATGCGTTGCTGGACTCAGGGTATGTCGGGGACACTTCATGTATTTGTCGTAGAAGTTTTTGTCCACGTAAAGTTATACCACCACTCGGTACGTCGTTTTTAGAGTGCACATAGCTATGTCACTTTGCTTTGCCCTGCAACACCATGCCATTATTTCTCAGAGGGAATTAGATTATCTATTCTATAAAAAAACCCGACAGACTGACGAACCCTCCTCTCTCGTTTATGTATGTGCAAGAAGGATAAAGTTCGACTGTGGATTCGAAGTTGCCACTTCCACTCTTCTTTCAGAACCAGTTCCCTCTTTCTATCATTGCTCTAAACCAAAGTGACTTTTTTATAGAGGAAGTTACTGTGAACCCTTATTGAGAATACATAACTTGCTGATTGAGAAAACTGCGATTCTGGAAGATCCTGTCAAATTTTGGCTTTTCACCTGTGTATTTAGGTGAGGCTCAAAGGACTACAAAGCTGGGGTCCCTAACTCATAAGACTTCAATTCAGGGTCGGATCTTGACATCGAAAATCACCCAGTCTGTTTTCAAAGTATCAATCCTTATACAGTGATGCGGCGGCATAATCCTTTGTTTTTTTTTTCAAAAGCGCAATAAATAAAATCAATATTGCAAATCTCTTTTCTCACAATTTTTTTATTGTAGGTAAGAAATCTAAACTTTTTGTTCTAAAAGCTAAGAAAATCATGTCAAGGTATTGACGCTCCCCCATTGTCCATACACTTGTTTAATGAAGGGCGATTCCTTGAGCCGGCATACACCACTCAATTAACACTATGTAACACGATTTTTCGTTCCTGGCTTCTGTAAGTGTTATATTTCAATTGCTTACGTCCAAAGTATGTGAAAAAATGACTTCATTGAAAAAAGCTTCAAACTTCGGCTTACACTACAACAGCAAGAAGAAAACCCATTTTTATGAAAATAGAATGATTTTTATTCATTTTCGGCATTATACCTTACCTACCTTGGATACCTTGATGATCCATCTTCACTGCGCGTCGCCGCCGTGTGACCACATCTCAACCAGCTCGACTGATCCTGAGCAAGGACATCCCAGTGATGGTGATTTTCAGGAAGCCTCGCTCGGTGCAGAACGTCTTGACTCTGCCTGAAAATACAGAGTTCCATCTTCAGGGAGGACGGCCTAGAGGCCGGCGGCAATCATGTGGTAAATCCAGACTGTTGTACGGAGGCTGCATCGGTCATCCCCATGCGGCGCAACACGTGTCCTGCCCATCGGTGTTTAGACTGGGCCATAAACAGAAGAGGGTTCATTAACTGCGACTGCTTTCAAGATCAGCAGTGCGTAGGCCACCAGCTCGCTGGGCACGACGATTAGTCTTCAGTAGTCTGTTCCAAGGCCCTGTGAGTTGTCCTTATGCTGAGCTGAGCTCGGCATTATGAACAGGTAAAAACAAAGAAAATGCACAAGGAATAGACAAACACAGCCGGAAAAGGACACAACAAGGTTCAGAAATGTGTAGATTTCCTAGGATTTGCAGATTGTACTGTGAATCACTCTCTCGAAGTTGCAAATTCCAATGTTGTCCCGCGTCATAAGCTCTCAAGTTATACTGTCCTTAAAAACGACTCTGTCCGGAGGCTAAGGTCAGGCTGGTATATTCGTCGGACCACAGATCAAGAGGATCAATAAAAGGTGAGGGATTCCGCTAAGCTGTTGAACAGGATGGAGAGAACGGCCCTTGGAAGCAATTTCTGTTGCAGTTGTTCACGGCTTATTAGGGTGGTCACAAAGCTGGAAAGTTAAGTGGAGTTGGTGCACTCTCATAAGGAATTACGCCCCTAAATCGGATGCAAGAATGTCTCTGAAAGTCCATATCATTGATTCGCGCATCTTGACAAATGTAGCCAGCAAGGCCAAACCCCTTCCATCAAGATATATTGGACTCTTGAAACGTCGTTACCAATTGATAGTATAAATCGGAAATCTCACAGGAGGGGGACTACATTTGGGTGCAATCCTCCGAGAGTGATTCACAGTACAATCGTGAATCTAGAAAATCTACACATTTCTGAAACGTCGTTGAGTGGTTTCCGATTGTGTTTTTCTATTCTTTGTGCATTTTTTGTTTTTACCTGATTATAGTGTGCAGAAAATGAATAAAAATCTTTATATTTCCACAAAAAAACGAGCTTCCTTCGCGCTGTTGTCAAGAAAGCAAAGTTTTTGCTTAATGAAGTCATTTTTCATCTACATTAGACATAAACAATCGAAATGTAACACTTAGAAGCCAGGAACAAAATTGTCTTTCATAACCACGCGATTTTCCAAATTTCACTGTCCTAGTCGCAAAAGCGAAGTCTACCTGGAATAGCAGCGATTTCCTGTCTGTTCTAGACCTAAAGAGTTGGGAAAACACAATTTCAACCCAGGAACAGAAAAAAGTTAAAATTTGTTACATAGTGTAATTGGGGCGTACCAATTACGGCGCGAGAGAATCTGCACGCGCACTGGCGGTTCTGCGCGTATTTCTTCGGTGTAATACACCATCAAAAGTTGTCACGCCAAGCAACACTGGACAGATTGAATCGACGCCGCCACCGTCTCTCCTGCTTGTACACTCTATCACTCTGTGTCCGCACTTTTTCACCTGCCGCCCTCTCTCCCAGTTCCGACACACTTTTATCCCTCACCGTCTTCTGGGTTGGGATTCATGAACGTCAACTGTGGGCGCCGTTTGCGGCGAAAAATAGCAAAGCATTCTCCTTGAGGCAAATCCAACCGTAGCCCACGGTTTGCGTTCATGAATCCCAGCCCTGCCGATTGCTCATTCCATCATTCGTTGTATGATTTATGAATATGATCATGCTAAAACATTGAACTTCCCGGCATAGACGATGAAAGTAACAGCACGCATATGCATTTTATCGTGAGCACTGCCTTTAAAAGCATTGTTCATGATACAAACGGTCTCCTCCAACTTTCAACGGAAATCAAATTTACCGGGGTCAACTAGTTTCAACAAGCCCCTACAGTCGGCCCTCAAAGCAACCACTCGCTCAACGGTCAACAATGGAATGAGCGGATAGGGCATAGCGCATATAAGTGTGAGGAGAGTTTAGGGCTATCCACGGCTCGTTTTCAATCGTTCTTCCACCGTTATTGTTGCAATGATCCCAGTTAGCATTCGCTGATTTTCGATGAGACCGCTTTTATCGTGAGCACTTCCTCTATTGACTACCTCATGCATTCTCAAAAATTTAATTTAAGGGCTCTGCAGAATTGCACCGCAGCACGTTTCTTTGCGGCAACACAATGTTGGAGTATGGGGGACGCCAAGCAGCGGGCGAGGACGGCGACATGTCGCATGAGAGCGGCGACGAGGTGACCTCGCAAAGTGCATCCGCTGCCACGACAGCAGCGACTCTCGGAGCGACGCCGGCCATGGCAAAGCGACAGTGCAGGAAATGGTCTTGAACCATCCTCTGCCGCAGCGAGGAACGGCGTGACATCAACTCAATTCTAAGCTAACTTTTCTTGACTCCTCTTCTGTTTAATCGAGATTTCGAGACTTACTTTTTTTTTTGGAAATTGTAGCTAAGAATTGAGAGAAAGTCATTGGAAAATGTTTGAGAGCGTATAATTTTCTGAACTGATCTAGGTTTTTGTTCTTTGATTTCCAGATTCATTTTTTCTTTGTTTACGATTAAATGTAGTGGTGATTTATGCTGCTACCCGTAAAAGGCTACTATTTTTGTTGTCTCAAAATCTCGGTGTGAAACCCTAATCACTTGAGTAAACGTGAATGACAGTTTCACCTTGCTGCTTTTTATTCATGCTATTTTTCAGAGATTGTTTATTGGAACTTTCTAAACCCACAAAGCACAGAAAAACGAAAACTTTTGAGAAAAGAACGTCGAATTGATTAGTGCGTACGCATTTTTTAGATTAGCGGCGCCGACGGTAAATTCGCCGCTACTCTGCGAGGTCTTGGTGCCCAACTCAGCGAATCGCCGCATTCAGTGCGTGTCGAATATACATTCAGTTCGAGTGATCATACCCATCGAAAGGATCTATCGCAGGTGCATCAAACAGCAGCACGTGCTGCAAAAATTTCATCGTAGGAGCACGTGCTGCAAAATTTCATCGCAGGAGCGATGCTGCGAATCAACTGCGGGCGGTCGCAAGGCAGTCCATCGCTATCGCAGAAGACACCATCAGCGCGACGCGACCGAACACCCACACGCGACGCGGCCAGCTCGCCATCTGGGCTGCCAGCAGTTGCACGAGGTCACCAGCAGCCGCGAACCGGCACCGCAAACTTGGGGGTAATTGAACCGCTTGACGCTACCAATATCTGAGACCTTCCTAAGAGTGTTTCGTGTGCCTATCGAAAATGGTTTCTATCGAGCCTGAATGTATCACGCACACCATGAAAGTTTTATTTGTTAGCACACGTGCTGCATTTCGAAGCAATACGGACACGTGCTAAGGTTGCAGCACGTTCCCCTGACTGTTCTCGGAACCGCTTTGTTTTCGAGCTGAATGCATATCTGACACGAATTGAATGCGTCGATTGTCCGCGTCACTGCGTCGCGTTTCGACCTCGCCTCAAACCACTCTTGTTCGGCTGGCGGCGCGTCAGTTTTGGTCGCTGCAACCTCTGGCAGAGCCTCTTCAAACGCGAAATAATCGAACAGCTTTCTGCAACTTCCTAGTGACAGCTTCATAGCTGCGCTGCGCACACATTGAAATAGATTCTTGTATTATTGATCTGGGAAAAATGATAATTTTGACTGGAGTTTGCTAACTATAGCTCAATTAGTACGGAAAACTCAGCGAGAAAAAACTACCCAGTCACACCGGAAATCAAAAACTCACCGAAAAGAAACCGTTAACTGCAATACCGGAAATCAAGAACTCACTGAGAAAAAACTACTCAGTTAGACTTTTTGTTCTCAATTCAAGACAGCCGCTCATTCTGTGCAGAAACCCACGGATTAAGTTTCACAATCATGTACTGATATGAGGAAAACAATACTGCTACAGAAAACTAATTTCAGGCGAAGTTTGTAGCTTTAAGTATGAAAGTTCGCATCCGTGCACAAGTGTACACCGCACGGCCAGCCGCCTGGTTTATGCGTCAGACGTAATCGAAAACGGAAACCATATACCATTTTGAGTCACGCCCACCGAATGTGCGCGTTTTTAGATGAAGTGCGCGCGCACACTCAATGGTGTACGGTTCGGCTCTAGCGACTCTAACCAGCATCTCAGCTTTATGTTGCCCCTATTTCCTTTCCCTCATATTGGTCTCGAGAACTTTTATGCTTCTTGTATGTTGACATGAAAGCAATCAATCTCAACCATTCCTTGTATACTCGCAAGGTGCCAACTTCTTGGAATGAACGTTTGGTTGCGATTACATCGAATCCGGATCTCGGAATATGTCAGGCTTCGAGAAAGAAGGCTCGCTCCTTACCTTCCAACGGTGACGTGCAAGCAAATAAGCTTTAAAACCATGAATTCGATCAAGATCACTCACACCGAGCTACGACCCCCTCCCACCTGGATATCGAGCACCTAAAAAAGGAACTTATGCTGGAACATCTTGTGCCTTTTGCGTTTTTGGCGAAGAAAGAGGTTGTGTCATAACTTTAGTCAAAGTGGTCCGTTCCGGTGTCTGGAGAGATTTTGGTAGCAACATCGAGAGCCATCTCTTTGAAAATAATAGTCTTGAACAAGGAGTATAGGTGTGACGACATGGACATTTTCGCACATCATTTCTTCAAATGCGAATTCTGAGGGTTTCGTTTCTGGCAAAAATAATGATTCGGCAATGTAATATTTACAAGAAATCAGAAGTCAAGAAATGAACAAAAAACTTTCTTGCAACGTTTAAAAGCACTGTTCACGATAAACTCCATCCTCGATTTTTTCATGACAAACGCTTCTCGTCGCTCTCAGAAGAAGAACAGCGTCGAAGAAACAGGACAATAAGCTACCCAGGAAAGTGGGCAAATTCCGCCGCTCTGGGCAAGTCCGGCCCCTTTCCGCCCTTCGACGTGAACAATGGAACACTAGAAATTGTTCTATGAGCGATGGTTTCGTATCAGAAGCCCCGTTCTTCCTTTCATTCTCAACTTCTCTCTTTACTCAGGTCAGCTTGCATACATTGGCTGCAAAAGACGGAAGTTACAAGCATCGGACAACTCGTCCACCATGCTTCTATAGCTCAATTTTGGAGGGACCATAACTCCGTTCCCAGAAGGTCTTGTACGATTCCAGAGACATCATTGGAATCAGAATGGAACCGTTTTCATGATAGGCAAAAAACAGAGAAGGTATTTCCTAAAGTTTAGCTTCCTGGCAAAAGTAATGATTTGGCAATGTTATAATTTCAAGAAATCAAAAAGTTGAAAAAAATTTTAAAAAAACGTCTTGAAATATCTTTAAAAATGATTAGGCGCAAAATAACCACAAGTAATGAAAAAACTGGGAAATGTAATTGAGATGATTAACATCGGATTCGGCAGGTCAGCCGTGAGGCCAACTTTTTATAAGTAGTGAGAGACGAGGTATAGGAGTTTTACAAGCTACTCCGTTAAACTTATCAAAGCTTAATCAAGCGCGCATCGTATCTGAGCGTTACGTTTACATAGCTTGACCTGTCACTGGATTTCCGTATTACAGCTTCAATGGAAATGGGTTTTGAGGTTTCAGTTGCGCGCTTGATTTAGCTTTTGATAAGTTTAACGGAGAAGCTTGTAAAATCCTCTATACCTCGTCTCTCACTACTTATAAAAAAGTTGGCTGTAACGGCTTGACCGCCAAATCTGATGTTAATCATTTCACTACATTTCCCAGTTTTTTCATTACTTGTGGTTATTTTGCGCCAAATCATTTTTAAAGATATTTCTAGTTTTTTTAAATTTTGTTTCATCTTTTTGATCTCTTGAAATTATAACATTGCCAAATCATTAATTTTGCCAGGAAGCTAAACTTTTAAGAAATTTCATATACTTTTTTCTAAAGGTTCCCTTTTGACCTGATTTTTGTTTAGCGATTCCCATTTTGGAGAGCCGAAACCTCTTATGACAGCTTTTCGCCTTCCGTAAATAATGAAATTGGTACGAATCGGTGTTGTCTGAAAACCATAACTCCAAAAAATTCGGTAGACCCGCAACCAGAGAAAAAACTACCCTTGCTCTCCCACTGGGGGCCCGCACACTTTCTACGGCATGCTGCGCACTCCCATTGGGGGCCCGCACACTTTCTGACGGCGTCCTGCGCATTCCCACTGGGTTACCGCACACCTACTACGGCGTCCTGCGCATTCCCACTGGGCTACACGCACGCCTTCTACGGCGTCACTGCACACTCCCACTGGGGTCCGGTAAAATTTCTACGGCGTCCTGCGCACTCCCACTGGGGTCCACACACTTCCTACGACAACCTACGCTTTCTCAGCGGTGGACCGCACACTTTCTGGGCGTCCTGCGCATTCCCCCCGCACTGGGTTACCGCACACCTTCTACGGCGTCCTGCACACTTCCCCAACTGGGTTCCGGGGCACACTTTCTACGGCGCGTCCTGCGCATTCCACTGTGGTCCCGCCCGCTTTCTCCGGCGTCCTGCGCACTCCCACTGGGGTCCCGCACACTTTCTACGACGTCCTGCGCATTCCCACTGGGTTACCGTACACCTTCTACGGCGTCCTGCGCACTCCCACTGTAGTTCCGCACACTTTCTACGGCGTCCTGCGCACTCCCACTGGGGTCCCCACACTTTCTACGCCGTCCTGCGTGCATTTCCCACTGGGTTCACCGTACACCTTCTACGGCGTCCCACGCATTCCCACTGGGGCCCCGCACACTTTCTACGGCGTCCTGCGCACTCCCACTGGGGTCCACACGCTTCCATGACGATAGCCTACGCTTTCCCACTGGAGCGTCCCGTACATTTTCTGCGGCGTACTGCGCACTCCTCAAATCCCTATTTACACCAACCGTCTCAAAGAGAGGAACAATCTTGGCCGGAAGCCTATCATTAGCTGTGTTGTTCTTCATTAGTTCATTTCCGAAGCTCGATGAGAACGTCGGATGGTTTACAATAACATGTTTACATGTTTTTTACCCGTCTTGACCCTCAATTTTGAGTGGTCCAAGCAAAATTGAGCTTTCAACTCCAAAATTGAATAGGAGCTTAGCTGCATCCATTTCCAGCCTCGTGCCAAAAAAGTAGCTTCCTTAGCTCAATTTTAACTGGTTACACAAGATCGTGAACGCCGTTTGAAAAAAGGAGATTAACAGTTTTTCGACCAAAATCACGTGGTTTTTCGCCATATTTTTCTCGAGCGCCAAGAAACGATTCCGAACCATTTTTTGATACATATACCAACTTTTTACGCTCTTTCCAATGGAAAAAAACCGCACCTCCACAGACCCTCTGAACGCTGATTTTGGAATCGCAGAGTTGCGCATGGCCGAGTTAAAGCCAATCAATTCTTATCGTGAACACTGCCTTCAAAAAAATTAAGAGCCGAAAAAGCAAAAATTAAAAGCAAAAAAGCCTTGAGTAATGAAAAATGGGGAGGGGGCAGGGATCCGAATAGTGGCCGTGAGTCAGCGAGTCCCATATCGCCAGTTCGTTTGACAGGAAATAGCGTGTGGGAAAGATCTATTTTCCAACATTACTGAACATTGTGGTTTACTCTGGAGACTTGCCATGGATAGGAGATCTTTTGGCAGAGGGGAGAAATATACCTGCAGTGGAGAGACGAAGAATAGTCGCACAAAAAGTTCTGTGTAGGACGTTTTGTCTGCGGTTAACACAACTCTTTTTCTAGCTTCGCTTTCTCTAAAACGCACACTTTTGAATTTTATCTTTCTCGACCTATATTAACGAAGGCTATCAAGCTAAATATTATGAGTGTGTTACCAGTTTGCTGTTTGTGACCTAAGAATGAGTGAAAAGGTGTGGTATAGCCTTATGTGGTATTATTATTATTATTATTGTGCCGTACAGATGATGTACTACAGAATGGCAGCTTCAAGAAAATGCACGATATAATATTCCTTTTTAGTAATACAGTGCGTTGCAAAATTATACGACATACCCCAATTTCCGCGGTTCCAAACTTCGCGTCAATTAAGGACACAAACGGTAAACGCCAATCGATGCAGCACCCTCAAAAACCTCTGGGTACAAATCTTCATGAAATCAGAGCCACTAGCAGGAAATTGGCAACGGAAATCGTCAAAAATGGCCGTTGCAAAATTATACGACATAGCTGACTTTCTCGCAGAAATTTCTATTCTAGACCCACTGTATCAGTTCGTTCATGGTAAAACCCATTAGAAACATCAAGCTATTAGCCTTCAGAAATGTCTTGGCACTGAACTACTTCAAAAACTCTGTTTGGTATGTATCAACCCAACCTTTTGTGAATGCCCCTTTCAATCTGCGCCCGTTCGCTTATAACGGCTATTTTCAGCGGAGCCAAACGCTCGTATTGTCTGTTCTCGATGTAGATTCAGCGCTCAAGAATATTTCACACGTTTTCCACAGAGTTGAGTGTCTCTGCAATCCGGCCGGTCATACTACAGTAAATTGGCAGGATCGGCTCTGAACCAAGCCTCGCGTTGTCCAACTGACAAAGAAGTGAATGCGGATGTGTGACTAGAAAGAACTGGGAATGGTTCTCCTGGAATACATTCTAATAATCTGTGGAGTTCATAGGTCATGTGGCTATTAGCTTGTCCAGCTTGAAACCCCACCTGGATCCGGGTCAATGCATTATTATTTTTCCTCCGGAAATTTCCTACTCAATTGCGATAAGTTCGGGTTCTTTTGTAGATCTCTCCAGTGCTTGGAATGCTTAGTCAGAAATAAATACATGTAATAGAATTGATCAAGCTCTCGTTCGGATTGCACTCGCTTTCGACCCATAAAAAAGGATTTCGAAGGATCCACACAAGGACCCGAACTTATCCTTGAGTAGGAACTTTGGAGGAGGAAGAATAGGGGATTGACGCAGATCCAGGTAGGACTTTAAGCTGGACCAGCTTTTTTGCGGCATGACCTATGAACTCGACAGATCATTAGAATGTGTCGGAGAACCATTCCCAGTTCTTTTTAGTCCACATCCGCCATCACTTCTTCTCAGTAGGACAACGCACGCTTGGTTTCAGGCCGATCCTGCCAATTTGCTAGAATGGCCGGCCGGTTTGCAGGACCTCAACCCTGTGGAAAACGTGTGAGATATTCTCTGGGCTGAATCTGTGAATCTACATCTTCTGAGAACAGAAAATACGTGCGTGTGAAACTCCGCTGAAACTAGCCGATTATAAAGCGAATGGGCGGAGTTCGAAAGGGCGTCTACACAAGAAGGTGGGGTCGAAACATACCAAACTGAGTTTTCGAAGTAGTTCGGCGCCAAGAACATTTCTGAAGACTACATCTTAGCGATGCTTCCCTACAATGGTTCTTACCATGAACGAACTGATAAAGACATGGTGTAGGATAGAAATTTCTGCAGGATATGGAAATTTCAGATATCAGCTATGTCGTTTAATTTTGGCCAACTGCCATTTTTGCCGATTTTTTGACGACTAGTTCCATTGCCAGCTTCCTGCTGAGTGGCTCTAATTTGGCATGGAAGATTCGCTACCCAGGGTTTTTGAGGGTGCCGTATCTCATTGGCATTTACCGTTTGATCTTCTTGAATTGACGCGAAGTTCGGAACCGCGAGCAAATTGTGGGTAATGTCGTATAATTTCCCGCAACGGCACTGTATTGCCTCGAAAATGAAAAAGTTTCACTGCAATAATCTCCTCCGGATTCCCACATGCTCCACATGTTTAACTGTTTCTTACTATGATCCCGGTGGATCAAATTTGTTTTCCTTTTAGTCCAGAAAAACTTCAGCCGGATGAGGTATGAATTTAACGTTCATAAAGGACTGCGGATTCATTCTTTGCTCTTTGCATGACATAATGTGTACTGGTTGTGACACACATCGTCACAGATATTTTACGCTAAAATCTCAGGGCTGATCCTTGGATAATGATGCAGTTAGTTCGCGGGCTGTCGACGTGTATAAAAGACACGATTACATGCCACCCCTTGGAAATACAGTGAAATGACGAAAAAAAAAGATTTGGCTCTTCAAGATAGGGCCAACTGTCGATAATTAGTGACAGACGATGTGGGTCGCTGTTCGCAAACTTTCCCCGTCATCTTATCAAAGCAAAATCGAGCGTTCTACGGAAATATAGTATTTCGAAGCTCTATTACTCCAAGCAGTTCCAAGTCAGTGGTAGAGTTGGAAGAAGTCGCTGAGAAAACTACAAAAACCAGTTTGGTTCAAAAAATATGAAAACTGTGAAGATCGCGTAGAAAAAACCCTCTAGAACCAGAGTTATTAGAACCCTATTCCGTGCACAGGTACGCAACTCCGCCCGAAAAATCAGAGTCCATGCTGTGAATGAGTCCGTGGTTTGCCTCCTCAAGAAAAAAAAAAAAGCATTCAACACTTTAATGGACCGTGCGGTTCCACCTCGCGCACCCACGGCTGCTTTGCCCCTCGACCGCTGTGTCCCACACTGCGACCACATCCACATTGTGTCCCAATTGATTGAACGACGCCGTGAATACAAACTGCCGTTGTGCCTGACGTTCATGGATTACAAAAAAGCATTCGACTCAGTGGAGGCAAACGCTGTTCTCAACGCCTTGTTCCATGCTGGAGTGGATTCTGTTTACGTGAACGTTCTATAGCTGTGCTACGCGGGAACATCAACAACGGTACAGTTATTCGAAGGGAAGCTGCGCATTCCGATCGAAAAAGGAGTCCGGCAAGGTGACACAATATCACCGGAAGCTCTCCACGACTGCCCTGCAGCGAAAAATGCAAGGAGCGAACTTTATTGGGAAGAGAAACGGCTTGAACATCGATGGGAAGAAGCTGTCCAATCTAAGCGTTCGCAGACGATGTTGTGCTTATCAGTGGCAGTACTCAGGGAGATGAACGAAATGCTGACGGATTTGATTTGAATAGCGTGAGGCAACGCGATTGGTTTTGACAAATGAACATGGGGAAGACTCAGACGATGGCAAACCAGTGGTGCGACAACGGACCAATCTACCTGGAAGAATGCGAAGTGGATCGAGTTGATAGCTATGTGTACCTAGGACGAGAGATCAATATGAAAAAACCAACCTGTCCAAAGAGATTGACCGACGAAGAAGAGCAGCGTGGGCAGCGGATGAGCGGAAATTCGAGAAATGACCAGCGAAATCCAGGATAGCAAGTTGCGTGCTTCATTTATTTGACTCTACTGTGCGACCTGCATTGTGCTATGGTACTGAGACGTGGGCCAACAACAAGGGGACTTTCACTCTGAGAACAACGCCCAGACATTGGAGAGGTGCCGTTGGGAACGAATCGATGGAAGCAATGGCAAGAAGGACTGAGCAGCCGCGAACTTCTCGAGAGCAGTCTGGCATACGAGACGCAGTATCCCATATTGAGTCTGCAAAGCACAGATGGGCAGGGACATGTGCTACGAAGAGTCAACGATAGGTGGAGTACCGGGATCACATACTGGTACCCGCGTCACGTCAAAAGGACATCTAGGAACGGCCTGCGACGCGTTGGGCGGACACTTCTCAACAAGTCGCATACAAACAAAAAGGCTTTCACTACATACTGGATGACTGTTGCTCTTTCTAGGGAAACCTGGAGCGAATGTGGTCCACATCGAGAAGACCGCCGTTGAAGATGGACCATCAAGGTATCAAGGTAAGGTATCTCTCTTTACTCAGGTCAGCTCGCATACATCGGCTGCAAAGGGCGAAAGTTACAAGCCTCGGACAACTCGTCCGCAATGCTTCCCTAGCTGAAATTTCGGGGGACCATAACTCCATTCCCAGAAGGTCTTGTACAAATCCAGAAGCATCATTGCAATCAGAATGGGACCGTTCTCAAGATACATGATAGACTGAAAAAACAGAAAAACAAGTTTTTTATCGTGCACACTACCTTTAAGTGTTAAATCTCACTCGCGGCTTGCGCCGGTCGGCTAATCGATTCTTGCCGGGACAAGCGCACAGCTGATTAACCTACCATACGGCCAGCCACCGTTAAGATTTTAACCGCCCGCGCCAGCCGCGGCTGAGATTTGAATATTTTTTTGAGGAGGCATGCCAAGGACCTAACTGTACAGTCATCGACGTGCAGGTTTGTCAAAGTGCACAGCGAGAAATGAAGCCGAAATTGAAGGATAAAGCTTTTCAATGGGGAGCACAAATGCAGAAATATTTGATTATCTCGATGGAATGGAAATCTATGTACTAGCAGGCTAGACCTATGCCTTTGGAAAATCATCGAACACCCAGCTGATGACCTCGACATTGCAAATCATCGATGCCGGTCATGTAACTTCGGCATGGAGCGTGAAGAGACATCGCGTTACTGTTGAAGGCTGGCGCAAACCCAATGTGTACCCTATGTTATAGCATAGAGGCACCAGCGTTTGCGCCAACCTGGCAGCAGTGAACGCAGTCTCTTCACGATCCATACTCGGCTGATAAATGGGCCAATAGGTTGAGGCTGTTAATGTCATCCAAAAAAAAAAAAAAAAAAAAAAAAAAAATAGTGCATTTCCGCGGTTTTCCAAATGTGATCCACTACTCTGAATTCAGAATTATAGTGAAGAAAAGTGGACAACTATATTTTATTGCGACCACTGCTTTTAAGATAGTAAGCTGAGTGAACTCGAGGCTCCAATCCATGTCGTCTTTGACTTTGCTTTGATAAATTTAACAGAAAAGCTTGTAAAGTTTTATCCCACGTCTGTCACTCCTAATCGATTCTCGGTCTACGCGTGTGCACCAAATCCTACTTTTCACGGTTTCACTGCAATATCTTTTTGCATTTACTTCAGGCTAATCTGCGCCTTCTGCGCCAAATCGTCTTCTAAAGTATTTAAAGACATTTTCTTGATTTTTCTAATTTTTAAATCCTCTAAAATTTGACATCGCCAAATCATTCTTCATGTAATCCTCCCGGAAGTTTTATTTCTAATTTAATTTTCGCTTAGCAAACTTCATTTTGGGGAGAACAGAATCTCTCATTAGTGAGTTGTTAAATCATTACCGATCGATATTGTCGGATAAGTACAATTTTAATAAATTGTGACCTGTCACTATCAAAAATCACTTCAGAGTGAGGTTATTGGGCTCAAATTCGAACAAGAATCAGGTGCACCCACCCGCTTTCAGCTTCCTAGTCAGAATTGAACTCTCTAATCTCACAAAAGGATCGTTAACATCGTCTGAGAAAAGAACATTAAAGTTAGAGTTACTTGGTTTTGCCCATCTTTATTGAGTACCAGGAGACCTTTCCAAACCATTTTTGGGTGGGTATACCGGCTTTTCACGCTCTTTTTCAGTGCAAATAAGAAACTGCCTTCCCACGCTTCTCCTGAACTTGAATTCTGGAATAAGTGGGGCTGCGCATGATTAAAGACAGGGTTCTCGATGAAATCAGTTGTTGTGCTATCCCCATGGAATGGTAGATCTGGCCATCACACAGGTGAAAATAAGTAACAAATTGGAGAAAAACGCTCAGTAACAAGTTACTGTGGTGTCCTCCGCACATAATTATCGGAATTTGTGTAAAAGCCTGTTTATCCAATCTTCTTATTTTGCTTCTAAAGTAAATTCTCAGCATTTCCGCAGACCACTGACTTCTTTAAAAGCAAAATAAAAGACGTATAAGCAAGCTTTATTGGAAATCTCGTTAATTAGGAGACCAGCCGACACCGGTAATTGTAGCCAGTTATTCTTTTGTTTTTGAGCTTTTTTTCTGATAATTTCCGGTTTTTTTTTCTTATTTTTCACGGCATGGAACGAAGAGACTTTATAGTTCACTGTTGATAAGGGGCAAACTCGGTACCATGTTGAGTTATGGCACCGAGTTTGGTCAACCTTCAACAGTGAGCGCGAAGTCTTCTCACGATCCATGCCGTCGTTACTTTTGCGATGACCAAATCTACATTCTCATGAGGAGAGCTCAAAAGCCGTTTTCATCGCGGACCCTGGCTCTAAGTCAAAGCTAGATCTGGTGCGCGCCCAAACCAAATCGCGTTTCGTGGCTCACGTTAAACCTTTAACCTTGACGGCAGTTTTCACGGTGGTTAATGAAAAAACGACAAAAGTCGGCTTTGCTCGAAAGCAGTTAAAGAACTGCGAAGGTTCTGCAGCGAAAAAAATGCGCCAAAATAGACATGAACAAGGCACAAGTACCCCCAATTCGTGCACAGATGCACAAAGCGCCGCCCATAGAAAGTGGAATTTGCTGCTGACAATGAGCCTGGTCAAAATTCTGCGACGTGCACAGTGATCCATGATAAAGTATTTTAAGTGTATACAGAAACAATTTTTTTTACAAAAAACAAACAAAAATCTTAGTGTCAATCAAATGTGAACAATGGAACTCGAGAAAGGTCATGTCGACGACTAGAAGTCAATTATTGATCATGCATGAGTTGCGATCCAGTTGATGATCCCTGATACCACAAAGCACCACTGGAGTCGTGCGCCAGCGAAAATCGACCGATTTATGATTGCTAGTTTAGCTTCAAATGGGCCTTTTGCCCATAGGTTTCTCCGAATAGATCGTACCATCGCGGGGGCAGGGGTTCTCTACACACACAGGGAAAGTCGCCCTTTTGCGGTTCGACCCGTCACGCTACTCAAATTTCAATCAAAATGGATCTGAAAGGAATTAAAGCGGCAAAAGGCGAGAAAGCTTCTCCTCGGTATGTAAGAAAGCCCCTACACCCTACAGCGGAACAAAAAGACCTAGCTAAAAGAAACTCGACCAATCATAATATTTCATCGTGAGCTGCCTTTGAAAATGGGTCATGTATCAATCGGAAGGAAAAAGCTCTCGATGCTGCTTTTAAACAGGTCCTCAAGAGCCTCCAAATTTGCTATTACGTACGGATTTGTGACAGAATGTCTTCAGAAAGTGGGCTGTCCAAGGACTTCAAAGGCGAGGTTAGCAATAAAAGCGGTTGTCGTGCTGTCCTCATGAAGAAAGTAGATTTGGTTTCGGAAAAGCTCAAAATAAATTAACAATAATAGGAAAAAGGAAAAAGAAAATGCATTAAAACAAGTAAAACAAAAGCATTCGCTATGTGCATGCCAACCCCAGAACAGCAGAGATTTTTATAAATGCTTGTTTTGTCGTCTATTACATTCTATAAGTGAAACGATCAGCTCTCCAAAGTTGTTAGCGATTGCTTTAACAATAAGGGCAACCATTAATTAATGGCAGAACAAGCATTTAGAAAACTGTCGTTAAGCAGGACTTACAGTACCATGCGATTGGGCGTTCTAGCATGTTCCAGCCATTTTCTCTCAGACTTCCCACTTAATTGTTATTGTGTGTGATCTCACACAATCACCGCATTCAATGCGTGTCTAATATCCATTCAACTCGAAGACAAAGCTGTTTCGAGCATCACTGAGAGGACGTGCTGCTAGGAGAGCACGTGCTCTATCGGGTGTCAGAATTACAGCATGTGCCCCGATCAAATAATACGTGAAATGCGTGCATGATACACATTCAACTGGATGACGAAACGATTATCCAAAGAAGAAAGCATACGACGCACCCTTTTGAGGAGGGACTGCGATGCCGATAGCTTCACCGGTTTAATTACTAAAGTTTGCGGTACTTGGCACGCCCAGCCGCTGGAGGCTCGTCCAACCGCTGGCAGCCCCAGATGGTGCTCAGCGAGTTGGCCGCGTCGCATGTGGGTGTTTCTGGCCGCGTCACGTGACGATTGTGCTGCTGCGAAAGCGCTGGGCTATACGTGCGCCCTGCTATGCAGGTTTGCAAACACGCTCCTGGGTGATTAAATTTCACAGCACTTGCTGCTGTCTGGAACCACGTGCGCCTGTGAAAAAGCCTCTCGATGGGTGTGGTCACTAGAGTTGAATGCATATTTGACACGCATTGTTAGATGCTGTGGTTCTCTCAGATAAAATCTATCTTCTCATGGGGGAATGAGCCTCTTTCATTATTTGGAAAATCGAAGTCAGGCGACTTGTCATCAGATAATGGAATATCTATCTACCCTATCCTATCCATCTTATCTATCTTTGCTCAACATTTGATAATCGTCCGAACGTCGAACGGAACGCTATGAAAAGGGCCTTACACAATAACAGTTTTTATCGCGAACCCTAGTGTTCAAGCAAATTCATGGATCACGCAAGAATCTTATAGAAGGATTTCAAAAATCTCACCAAACAGCTTTTTCTGCAGAGAATATATCGATATACTTCCGCATGTGAAGCGGGACGCTGTCGAACCGATCGGTTATAGTGAACTTATAGGTCTTAAGCTATACGCAACTTTCCACAGACTTCGGTCTTTACCGGCAAGATGCTGGTCAACAATGTCAGGAGAGTGAAGTCCTCATTCTGAAAGCCTACTTCAACGGACTGGCTGCGTGTAGAGAAGCACTGCATTGAAAGCCTCAGTTGAAAGATACAAGAATTAGTGTTCATCCATCGCTCTGTTGCGGGGCTTTTTGTTTCAACGAAAGCGTTATTCAGTATTCCTATCGTTACAGCAGCGATTCGACAAGAAAGGCTCAGTCATACTTACTAAGTGCAGCATATGAGTGAACTTTCATACAGACATCTCTGCAAAATAAGGGTAAAATAGTTTTCTAGAGGAATAGATCCCGGACGTTCTGGTAGTGGGCTATGAGCACTCGTCTCACTCTTCAAAAATTTCTAAACTGATCAGAGGAGTTGAGATGTGAAACTTCGCACTTTTATACGAATGGAGGTGGAATTGAGAATCACAAGATTTGAGAAATTTCTGCAATTATGGGGTGATGGTTTAGATAAGCCGTTCACCGTGTTCTTAGAAGTTTACTGCTATCGCAGAGCCTCATTGCTAATAGAAATGTCTATTGTCAAGAGATTGGATTCAAAATCTGCAAAATTCAGGGAAGATCCCCGAAAAAATGTTTCCAAGAAAAACTCGTGGAACTTATTCATTTTAGTTCATTGATCTGAAGTAAGCCTTCAGAGCATAGCACCTCCTCAGACCGCAAACACACAGATTATTGCAGCGCAGGAATCGTTGCCTGCAGCAAACTTCTGTGGTTCGTCGCTGTTTTATTATTACAGACCATATACATGCTCAAATAGTTGTCCCGAGGTGGTATAGTGCAGTATTATTGCACCGCTTATTGTATAGTAAACACCAAAGTCGAACGGAAAAGTTCTGGAGTTGCTCGAAACAAAACGGCTGTCATCTGAAATGAACAACCTCATTGAATGTACATCAAATCGTTGCGTGATAGCACCAACCGCTTTCTGGGTTATTGTCGATGTACGTCATAATAGGAACTCTACCACTGCACGTCTAGCTATCACTGAGTTTCAATTTGCAGGAAATGTACGCCGAATAGATTCTTCCCTGCTGCCACAGAAACTATGTGCGTCAACGGCTGCAAGTTTATCTAAGGTCTTGTTTAATGGCAGTGTCCACGATAAAAACCATGTCTGATTTTGGTGGAGATCGGCAGCTGCGGGGACTAGCTGCAACCCTGACGTTGAAAGAAACTAAGAAAAATGAGCTCGGGAAACGGTCCCTTACGAGCCCCAAAAAGTTGGAGCGCACCGAAAATCTAAAAGCTCGTCACATCCCAGATGCACTTTCACCCGCCCGCAACGTGAACAAATGAAAGCTCGAGATTGTGAGATGAACGTGGTTCCGGATCAATAGCCCCCGTTCTTCCCTTCACCCCCAACTTCTCTCTCTTTACTCAGGTCAACTTTGCATACATCGGCTGCAAAGACGGAAGTTACAAGCCTCGGACAACTCGTCCACCATGCTTCCCTAGCTCAATTTTTCCAGGGACATAACTCCCGTTTCTAGATGGTCTTGTACGATTCGAAAACATCATTGGAATCAGCATGAGACCGTCTTCCCAAGATGAAGCGGAAAAAGCAGAAAAACGATTTTCATCATTGAACACTGCCTTTAAAGGCGGTGTCGAAATAAAACCATATCTGAATTTTTGAGTGGAGATCGGCAGCATGCGGGGACCTAGCCGACCTAGCGTTGAAAAAAACTAATAAAAATGAGCTCGGAACGGTCTACGGCCCCCTCGTCACACCCCAGATGCACTTTCAACGCCCACCGACGTGAACAAATGAATGCTCGGGATTGTGAGATGAGCGATAGTTTGATCAATGGCGTTCGCTGCTCTGCCACCTATACCCTACTTTCAGGTCAGCTCGCATACCTCGGCTGCAAAGACCGGATGTTACAAGCCTCAGACAACTCGTCCACCATGCTTTTTCTAACTCCATTTTCAGGAGAACATAACTCCAGGTTCTAGAAGGAATGTATTACAATTCCGAAAACATCATTGGAATCAGCATGGTTTGGGTTTGGTTAGGGCAGCAACCCCAGCGGTAGCCAAACCGCGAACCGGCATTCACAGCCGCCCCATCGCGGTTGGGTGGCTAACCATTCCGCGGCCACGTACTTGCCACTCAATTGACGCCGAGAATCTCGATTGGAGAAAATCAATATTGGCACTCGGGTCGGAATTCCCTAACCCGTCACTGTTTTTATTGCACATGATTGCTAATTTTGCTTGCTTTTTTAAATTCTTATTTTTGTCTACCTTGTGCTTTACCTTCTTCAATGGATCGCAGGCATTTAAAGGGATTTTCCTCAACTTGGAGATGTTTTTCCATTTTTAAGTTTTCATTTTCCTTTTTTAAAAAATCCTTTTTGGTTTTTTTAAAAGTACATAAAGTGATGCTGCTTTCTCACGATGAGCCGCAAACCTGCTGGTGAAATTTTAACCCCCAATTTAGCTTTTATCGCATTACTAGCCTTTTCAACTTCTTTTTTCGAGACGCCCTCTAATTTTTGTGTGTTTCACATGGCTTAGGTGTTGCTGCAGGGATCATCATCGTCCTCTCGATGAGTTTTTGGCTTCAAGTTCTCCGTTTTCGTTTGAGTTCAGAGTTTTTTCATCTCTTTTTTGTCTAAGAATCCCTTTTTTGTTTTTTCCTCTTTGTCATTCTCACACAAGCTTACTGTCGCTCACAACAGGAAAACTAAAACGACTCCTTAGAAAAATCATATGGAAAAAGCTCAAAATGCAAGGGAAAAACAGAAGTTCAGACTAAAACATCGAAAACCCAGGCTGATCAGAGAACCATGTAAAAACATTAACATTTGAAATCGAAGTGGGCGCTTCGGAAAAAAAGAAGAAGAAAACATTGTAAATGCGAAAAAACAAAATCATTCATCCCAGTACCAAACCAAGTTAGGGATTTCCAACAGAAAAATAACGAAAACGTGTACGAAAAGTGCTGGGAAAAAATTCTGAGGAAAAATGAGGGAATTCGGAGCCGAAATGGAGGAGAAACCGCAGCGAATAGCCTGTGGTTGCTCGGTAAATGGTCAGCGCACGGAAGACAAGAATTAGGAACAAAAAGTGGAGGCAAAAAGAACAACGATGTGCTATAAAATAAAGAAGAGAGCGAGAGCAGGGAGGACAGGCCTTACAGATGAGGTTGATGATTCTGAGAATTTTCGTTGTTATCGAGAGCAACACATTATGGCAAACGGGCCTATAATGTGGCAGTTTTTATGCGTATTCGCAAAAGGTGCGTTTCCTCAGTGTTGTGCACTAGTACAACACACCATCAATTCGACGACTAAGCCGCAAAACCGCTGCTAACCGCGGTTAACCGCCGCTCCATGGTGCGGTTACGCGCAGCCCAATCGTAGCCCAGCCGTAACCAAACCGGATTTTGTGAATGCCGGTTTCCTCCGCTAACCCAGCCGTAACCGTGGTTTGCCTTTCATGAATCCCAACCCTGGTGAGTTAAACGCACTACGGTATCTTCAGTGTCTACCGAGTAAGGAGCCGCGCTCAGCAATTGGGCGCGAGATCATTCGATCAATAGCCATCCTTCCTTTGTTTTCGACCGCGCAATTTTTCCCGCCAAGCAGCGTCGCGACTTCCCCCGTCCAGTGATTGACGATTCATAGAGGGCCGGTGGCAAACCGTTTTGTTCGATTCGAGATAAAAGGTGTGGGGCGTTTAGGCCGATGGGCTAGAGCGCAGAGACAGGACTCCGCGGCAGAGTCAGGCGCAACAACTTGTCCGCCATGCCCTATTGATATCGTTTACTGTTTCAACGCGCATATGGGCATTGCACGAAGAAGATTTGTGTTCTGAAGGTTCTTGCTTGGTTATTGAAACACCAGAACATGCTCCGCTTTTTTCTCAAACACTTGTCGAGATGCCTATGAATGTACAGAGGTCTGAAATAGAGTAGAATATGCTTTGTAGTAGCCAGAAGTGAATCAGGGAGGGAACATATTCAATATTTTAGACTTATGAACAGAATCAATGCATCAGCGTACAATAATAGTTGTTTTTTATTCAAAGCAGTGATATCAGGCTGTAAAAACTATTGCGGTCAGCCTAATCCTTCTACGCATTGTAAGCAAATTAATTGAGGGAAATAGGGCGTCTACAGATTATGAACTGGGAAATCAACTCCTAGAAGGACATGACTCGTGACGTAAAGCTCTGATATATGTACTTCAATGTCAGCATCTATTTTGCATTGAACCTGTGTACTTCGAATTCTAGTATTACGGTAGGTCAACGCGCGCGCGAAATTTGAATGTCGGGAAATATGGAGCGATCCCTGCCGAAAGCACTTCAATGCATACGAAAATGCTTTTGGCACTACCTCAAATCCAAGGAAGATTGGAAACGACCAAGTTTGAAAGGCACTAGGTTTTGACTTGTGACATTCCTCGATATCTTCACACTGCTATAGTTTTTCGTTTCAAAGGGCCACCCTAAGTGGGAAAATCCACATCTGCATATCTTGCAAAGAACTGAGGGAATAAATGCTGGTTAAGAGTTGTACTGCATCGCCAAGGGTAAAGGTTTGCATCGCATGGCCAAACGAGGCAATCATTGGAATTTACTAGCGTTTATTTTCACATTAACTACGCATTCCATGTGGTTTGTTGGCGATAATGTCTTGAGTGACCCAGGCTTGCTGAAAATTGATTGACCCTTCATTCCTCACACGCTTTAAAGCTGCTTATTAATGGAACTCTCAAAATAGTTGTTCCATCTTTTTTTAACGAAAAAAGGTTGTTCAATTAGCGTATCAATAAAGTAGAGGGTTTACCAGTTACAAATTCAATTCATAGTTGAATAATCCACGTATATATGCACAAGGATTATGGAGATTTGTTTGACTAAGCTTCGTGGATGCTTTGCTAAAGCCACGTGAATGCGCTCCTATGACAGCGGCGTGGGGACGAGCTTACCTCTGCCTCCGCCCTCTGCGCCACCCGAGATAAGCAGAGCATATTGTTGGGGTAACACCGCGAAGAGGTACCTGCGGACACCTCAGGAGCCGCGTTGCGTCGTGTGCGCCCAAGAACGTGATCATCGATTGGCTCACGCGACAGGTGTGCGAACTGCTGGAGTGGTCCGCTGCTATCCCTTTCGCGGCTACACGCGCCATATAAATCCTTACTTCTGATGAAAATAGCCTCGAAGTGAAGGATTACGGCATTCATAGCGGTGATAATTATGCTGCTATTTCCACAGCTAGCAGTGTTTCCACAGCGGTAGCGGTGTCTTTACGACACTCTCACGGCGGTCACCGTGGGACGATTTACACGGCGAGCTTCGAAGAAAGTGGATGGTGGCTAAAAACGTGGACGACGGTATTTTTTATCTAAACGTCGAAACTGGAATTGGGGATAAGCATGGTACGAAATAGTGAACAGGCTTCGTTTTTTTGGCTCGCACTTCACTGTGACTGTAACTAGGCTCCACTCATTGATTTGACAAAGGAATCCTTAAACGAAGTTATGCCCGGACTCTGCCTTTAACGTTGCTAAAACAAACACTTGCGATTTTCGATCTGCCTTTGAGTGTGATGTCAAGGTTTCAAATCTCC